>ML769872.1:0-18868 GCA_009733575.1 Gymnopus androsaceus JB14
CAGACCTCCCGCTCTCCCTCCTGCACCATTCATTCAAGCTCCAAATCAACTAAATTGGGAATTGGAACTATGCGGGTGCACAAGGGCAGAATGCTAATATGGGAGGAGGACCTCCCAATCCAGGCGGGCCAGGAGGACCCCCAGGCGGATGGGGAGGGCCCACCTGCGGGACCACCTACAGGACCACCACTCGGACCATGGGGACAATTGGGACTGATGGGAGGGGGGAGGACCACCAGGAGGACCACCAGGGGGACCTTACAGTGGGCCGCTACCTGGACCACCTGGAGCACCTCCACCCCCAACAGGCTATCCTCAATGGTGGGACGGAATATGTTGGATGGCGATCCCGGGACCCCAGGGTGAAAGAGGGGAACAGGGACCACCTGGAAGGGAGAATGGAGACTTCGAGCGGAAGGACAGGATCAATGCGGAATCGAAAATCGATGTCAGGAAACCTGACGATTTCATGGGAAAAGACTGTCAACTCTTCCGCCTGTGGATATCACAGATCCTACAAGTATTCGCAGCAAAACCCACAATCCATGAAGAGGACTCGACAAAGGTGGCATACACAGTCAGTTTCCTCAGAGAAGTGGCCGCAATCCACTATCAGAATCTCCTGGACAGAGAGATTATGAGTGGAGTACAGAATACCACTCTTCATGTGTGGGATGACTTCCTGCAAGTCTTTGGCAAGATATTCGGTCTTCCGAACAAGAAATTGGATGCACAATCCAAACTCTCTTGGATATCCCAACAACCCTACGAATCCTTTGCCAATTTCATCATTCGGTTCGAAGAATACGCCTTCCGAACAGGGTACAACAATGATGCCCTGATTCACAACCTGTTGTCCGCAGTACACGAGTGGTTAGTTCTTTCCATTGCAAGTCAACCCAACCCACCCAATACGTATGTCGGATGGACGAGGAGGATGATGCAACTCGACGGATTGGTAAGGGGATACCGAGAGGGGCTTCCTCGTTGTTCCTCTGGGGCAACTCGAGTTGAACCCCAAATCGCGTACCAACCCTTGCCCACAATTCCATACGCTCAGGCTGTTCCGGTTCAACCCCAATATCAGCCTGTAGCACGCATTGAAGCAAATCCTGCAAACACACCACAGACGACAGCATCACGAGCTCGGAACTGGAGAAATCGACAAAGAGGAGCTGCCACCTGGGAAGGAAACCCAGGAAACTCGCCTGACAGTCACCCGCAAGCACACTTGGAAGAAGTTAACGACACATTGGGCCACGGACATGGACACTCTTCCTCATCAGAACATGTTTGTGCTTGTCACGATGGGGGGGACTTTACAGGAGTTTCGCTTAGAGCAGCCAGAGTACCCTGGACCCCACAAGAGTGGGCGGAAATGAATCGTCAGAGGGCGCAAAACCTCTGCCTACGATGTGGGGGCCAGGGCCATTATCAGGCAAGCTGCGAAAATCCTGAATCTAAATTGCCACCGAAGGAGGGTGGCAACGAGGGTGATTCAACTCACCCAAATAAGGATATCATGTGCAGTATTCTCTCCAGACGGAACCACCGACCCAACAAGTCCTGGAACGGGCATACTGTGGGCGGTGTTCTCTGTCAAGGATAGAGAAGAGTCGCAGAACGAATGGAAGCTCGTTGAAGATGAGGAGGTCCTTCCTTTCAGTTTGGACTCGGGAAATGGAGCAGGGGCTCCGGGAAGGAAATAGAGGAATCTCGGGGCCCCGTTTCACCCGTCATAGGTTGAGCAGCGCACACGGGGGCGACACCAGCTCAACTATCCTCAAGGTCCCATAACTCCTTTATCGTCACGACAAAACTACCATTTTCGAATACAGACACGGATGTAAATTATAACACATTAATAGATTCCGGTGCTACAAAATCTTTTGTCGATTGGTCCATCGCTAAGGCTTTCCCTCAAAACACTAAGAAACTGCTAACTCCAGTCCCTCTTGAACTATTTGACGGAAAACCAACCTCAGCAGGAGCAATAACCTTGACTTGTATGGACGTTGTGAGCTTTGCGGACGGGACTCTCCACACTGTCAAGTTCTTTGTGACTCGTCTACACCCAACAGCACCAATAGTGCTGGGACTGCCCTGGCTACAACACAATCCAGATATCAACTGGACTGACCTGAGCCTGGGTTTCCGCTTAACAAATGCACGCATATCAGCTGCATTATGTGGGGAACTACAAATCCCCACCCAGGAGGAGATAGTGACGGAAGAAGGAGAGGAGAAGGAAGCAGGGGACGCGGCAAAACGATCGAAGGAATTTCGACGTACCGTGGAATTAGAGGAAGCGGACGAGGAGGACAAAGATCGGGTGACATTCGAGGGAGGGATACATCCTGAGGAAAGACTGGGCTCAGGAGATCCCCTCCTCATGGAGATTAATGAATGGCTGCAAAGAGAGGATGAGTCGAGACGTAGGAGAGGGCGGGAGGAAGAAGGGAGGTAGAAGAACAAGCAGGAGACTCCATAAACCCACCCGAAAACACAGCCAATCCATCACCATCACCATTGTCTGACTCACCCGCAAGTGTGGAACCTGTGAAAATCGAATTGGCGGAATCAGCATTCAAACAGAAATTTAGGGAATGGGAATCTCGATGGGAGGAACGGACGTCTAACTGGCCCGCACGCAAGCAACAAAGGAGATGGAAGTACCAGCATTCCAAACCGTCCCCTAGAACAATACATCCAGTACCAGAGTCAATGGACAAAATCCCATCTAGAGATGGGCGGACGCCGAGAGGGTCAATGCGGAAGGTCAATTTCTTGCAAAAGAGCCAAAACCCAGTGTTACGAACATCCGACCCGAACATCAAAGGGAAACCCGTTAGCCTAATTGGGGCGGCCGCTATGAGTCAATTATTGTGAGACGGAACACCTGCATACATGCTACATATCAAACCTACCGATATTGATTCTGCCTCAGAAACGGACACTCAGCAAAGGAGCCTCCATGTGCGGATAAGGCACCTACGTCCAACGTACCCAAACAGGAACACCAGTGGACAGCGGACGAGATGGATAGAAGAGAAAGAGAAGAGGAGGAGGAAAGAAAGAAGGAAGAAACAGAGGAGTTAAAGGAGCACATTCCCCCACAGTACCAGGACTTCCTGGATGTCTTCTCGCCAGGAATGGCCAAGGAACTGCCTCCTCACCGCCCTTACGACATCAAGATCGAGACAGGAGGGTGACACCCTTCCCAACATAGGAAAGCTCTACAATATGTTGGAGGTGGAGTTAAAAGCACTCAAGGACTACCTCGACAACATGTTGGGAAAAGGGTTCATCCAATCCTCGAATTCACCTGCGGGAGCACCGGTCCTATTTGCAAAGAAGAAGGACGGAACTCTGCGACTTTGTGTAGATTATCGGGCACTCAACAAACTCACCCAAAAGAACAGATACCCCTTACCACTCATCGGTACACTAGTCGACCAATTGCGGAAGGCGAAAATCTTCACAAAGATCAACTTGCAGGCGGGATACAATAATGTGCGAATAGCAGAAGGTCACGAATGGAAGACAGCCTTTAGAACTCGTTACAGATCATACGAGTACTTGGTCATGCCATTTGGATTGACAAACACCCCGTCCGCCTTCCAATTCTTCATGAACAACATCTTCCACAATATGGTGGATATTTGCGTCATGGTATACCTAGACGATATCCTTATCTTTTCAATGGACGAGGAATCACATACTTAACATGTGAGGAAGGTACTCGAAAGGCTGCGGGAGAACAATTTGCACGCAAAACCGGAGAAGTGCAACTTCCATACATGCATAGTGGAGTACCTGGGAGTCATAATATCACCCGTTCATCGACAACTATTCCGGCATCACAAAGGTTCTCACCCGCCTCCTGAAAAAGGGAAACTACTGGAAGTGGACGCAGGAGTGCCAACGTGTCTTCGACGCACTAAAGGGTGCATTTGCGGACGCTCCTATCCTTGCACACTTCAACCTCAACCTCCCAATTATAATGGAATGTGACACGTCAGATTAGGCGATAGCGGGAATCCTGTCACAGTTGGACCCAAAGTCGGGGGAGGTCCACCCGATAGCTTTCTTTGCACGAGGAATGATTGACGCTGAGCTCAACTACAACATATACGACAAAGAGCTCTTAGCCATTGTGGAGGGGTTTAAACAGTGGAGGGCGTACTGCGAGGGATCCCGCTTCTGAATACAAGTATACTCAGACCATAACAACTTACAGTACTTCACCACGACAAAGGTACTCACAAGAAGGCAAGCACGTTGGTTCGAAACCCTCTCGGCTTACGACTATACCATCAACTATTGGCCGGGGACACTTGGAGCAAAACCAGACGCGTTAACTTGCAGAGCGGAACTAGCGCATGCTAAACTGGTCAACAAAGGGATTCTTATTCCTCCCGACTGTCTAAACGCATCAGTTATATTGCCAGTACAGCAAGGAATCGCTAGTCTGGCAATGGAAGACATAACTCTAGCCAGAATATGAAACGCTCCACCCAACAGCCACATCAAAGAAGTCAGATTAGGAAGTTTGGAAGAGAAAGCAGAAGGGGAGAAGTGGGCGGATGGGGTGGTGAGGAGAGGTGAAAAGATATACGTACCCTCTACGGAATCATTCCGTCTGGAAATCATTAGGAAATTTCACAACCTCAGGAACAGATTCCACCCAAACCGCGGGAGCACATTGGGACTAGTTATGCAGCAATACTACTGGCCAGGAATGGCCAGGGATGTACGACAACATGTACGAGACTGCAAGGAGTGTGGAAAGAATAGGAGTCGGGTGACGAGCATGGATGAGGAGCAAACCCAACCCAGCGAGCGCCTCGCAGCGGTGGTTCCCCTCAACGAGGCCTCTCTGATAGAGCGGGTGAGGGAAGCTCGACCCGACACATACATGAAAGAAAAGGCAAAGGGGATAAGAGATGGACGAGAATTGGAGGTAGTGACAGACGAAGGGCTTATGAGAAGGGGAGGGAGGATTTACGTGCCTCAAGTAGGGAGACTTTGGGTGGACATCATTCAGGCTTACCATGACCACCCGCTACGAGGTCATCCGGGCAAACAGAAAACCAGGAAACTGGTATCTCAACTGTTCTATTGGAGGGGTATGTCGGACAATGTCCGAAACTACGTTAGGGGTTGCCACAACTGTGCCAGAGCAAAATCACAACGACACAAACCGTTTGGACTATTAAAACCCCTCCCAATAGGGGAACGACCCTGGGATTCCATATCTTTCAATCGCATCGTCCAACTTCCCAAGACCCAGGGAGAGGAAGCATTTGACGCCATCCTGGTAGTGGTTTGCTGCTTAACAAAACAAGTGATTTACATTCCATGTTACATGACCAATAAAGCCAAGGACTTCGCGGACTTATTCATTACCCACGTATTCGCTAAACATGGGCTCCCATCAAACATCATATTGGACAGAGGTTCACTGTTCGTCAGCGAGTTTTGGACCAAATTGTGCATGGCCCTTCATATCGAAGCACGTCTATCGACGGCATACCACCCGCAGACAGATGGACAAACGGAGCGGGTCAACCAATCGTTGGAAGCGTATTTACAAATTTACTGTGCCTACAACCAGGACAACTGGCACAAACTCCTTCCAATGGCCGAGTTCATGTACAACAACTCACCCCACAGTGCAACAGGAGTGTCGCACTTCTTCGCAAATAAAGGATGCCACCCGAAACTCACAATCAAACTGGAAAAAGTGGCTAACACAGACGCCAACGCCTACGCATCCCAATTGCATGAACTGCATGAGTACTTGAAGGGGGAGCTGAAGGTCGCAAACGAGAGTTACGAGAAGTACGCAAACAAGAAGCGGGAGGAAAGCCCAGAGTGGTGGGAGGGGGACCACCTGTAGCAGCTACCTGATCACATCAGCCTTGGTGAAATACCCAAGGTCTGATGTGATCAGCAAGGGTAGTTTCCCAAGCAGCTGAATATAGGGCAGCTCGCAAGCTTGGGCAAATACCCAAGGGGATCATCTGGCATATTTGTCAACACTGATAAACCGGACCATTGCAATTAAATCATTATCAATTACCGTCCTCCTGTGATGAGATGGATGAGCCGGACACCTTACAGGATCTGGCCCGGGACAGTGCTTGACCCGAGTAAAATATTGGCAGCGTAAGGATTAAAACTCTCATCGCTTCCAATATTAATCTCATGATCTATGCATAGAAACGGGATGCGTTAACATGTTTTCCATTTGACCGATACATACCATGGGTGTAATTGATCTATGACACCTAATTCTTGAGCACATGAATAGAAATATTCATAATTTTATATTAATTATATATTGAATAACCATGTATTGAATAACCATACATAAATTCGTACCATTTACATGATAGCATACCCTTTATCGGACAATAAGAACACATACCCGTCTTATGGTTATAGAAGTTCTTGTGAAGTTTATGCCGAGTCTGGAAAACCTCAGAGACCTTGTCGAGGTCTTTATATTTGTAGCATATCTGCTTCTCTATGACGCGTGCAGATTCAATCAATAAACTGAGTACATCTCATGAGCAATGTCTGTGAAAAACGTACTGAGAAACTTGGAGCTTGATCGGGTCGCCGATGGCAAGAGAGTCGCGTTGAATGTAATCCAACCTAAAACATTCAAACAGTTAAGAATTACAATGATGTAAGGGAGGTAAAAGGATCATGGTCGTACTTGTCCACATCAAGACCGTTACGCTTGTTCACAACGATGTCAAATAGAAATGCCCTTTCCACCCTAGGACCCGTTAGATTAGCACCGAGGGAGTTGGGAAAGATACTTACTTGCACCTGTCATGATCACCAGCGATCAACGCCTTGATAAACACGACATCCTTCAGCGGAATGACAATCTTTTTCTGAGCGATGAGGAAGTCCAGCATCATCTCAGAGGCCTCTTCATGCGTCCACTTTAAGTTCGGTCTGAGAGAGCAGAGACTTAGGAAACGTATAGAATTTGAATATGGATAGAATTACAAGGCGTGCGGGATGAATTCGCCATCCCATACATGACTCCATGGTCCATGTCCAAGGTCATGACACAGACCCGCTAGAGTGACGCACTGGACATCCCTGTCAGTTATCCTAAGCTCTGGCTGGCTTCGTTGAAGGGCTGTGACCAGGAGTCAAGCGAGATGAGCAACACCTATGGGTGTATAGGTTTATTAAAGCTACAAAGATGATAGACAGCAGCTGCGTACCTATGCAGTGTCCAAATCGGTTGTGCGAAGCACCTGTCCAAATAATGTTTCACAGTAATAAAAAAAAAACCAATCCGCGGATTCAAAAAAAAAAAACCATTACCTGCCCAGACATAATAAGCCGTGCCTAGCTGTTTTATCGACCGCAACCTCTGGAAAACAGGCCTACGAAAGAATCAGAATCAGGCTTTTAGATGAATTCAAGGACGTACAAGTTGATAAACTTGGCCATCATCGTGGTGATAAGAACTGCGCCAACATGTGTTTTCCGTTCAGTGGTGCCACTGCTGCGATTCCAAATACCACTACTCACTAATATCATGGACCGGATCCTTGATGAAACGAGGGCTGCTTGATTCCATGGAGATGACCGAAAAGACAAAGAGGCAAAGAATGAAGGTGGAAGTTTGGGACAAAGAACGAATATTGTAGATGGTGCTGGTGCTGGCGCTGGTGCTGGTGCAGCTACCGGAGCCGGAGCAGGAGTAGGAGTCAATGTTGTCGCACGCGGAGCGACTGAGCTTTCTGGCGCCGTCGATGTCGTAGCCGATAGAGTTTGATAATGACGATACTCGTATGAGGGCACATATTGAGACATGTACTGCCTCTGAGTAGTCGTATCCTGCGGCGCGACAGTGGTCGGAGTCGAAGGCATTGTCACTCTGAAGGTCGACGTGGAAGATGAACGCTGAGCATTGTTCAACACAGACTGCGGCGCTGTTTTCGATATCGGTGAGTTTACTCTTGGAGCAGGATTGGTCGAATTCGAATTTGTGTTATTATTGGAAATAGAGGTGGAATTGGAAGGAGAAGTTGAAGTCGACTGAGTCTGGCTAAAAGTCGAAGGTCCAACATAGTGCGCGTATTGTCCTTGGTGATGGTTGAGGACATGATGAACCGAATGAAAATGCGGCTGATGCGACATTCTTTCCGTCTTCAATTTCACGACAGAAACAAAATAGGATCGTGGATGTGAGTCCCTGGGGTCAATAGAGGAAATGGTCAATGGGAAAGGGTCGGTAAGGTGGCAGAGGACGAAGAATGGCAAGGAATATTTTGAAACGCTTACTACCAGTATCAGTACTGTGAAAAAAACGGGGCTTTCTTCGGAGTGCGGAGCAATATTCAGGTCTCCAAGTCGAAAGCATATAATTCGATACCATTCTACGTTCTGTGACCAAGCGTCCTCTCTGAACAGACTTGTGAATTGTACAGAGATACAGAAAGCCAAAATTTGCTCACCAAAAAATACACTTTTGAGCACCGTTGTCCAATCAGCCTACAATAATAGCTTGAATAAACATACAGAAACTACCTTCATGTCTTTTAAGGAAGACTTGAGACCCAGAGAGCAGTAGACGAAGTCAGTTGTCGCCACACTTGAGTGAACGAAAGCAAGAAGGTAGCGTGAGAACGCGTTGAACGACGGGCGCTTTGTTGACGATCGTCGTTCAGCACAACTCACCGAATATGAAGATGCGTTTGGATAACTCTCGGACCCACCGGATATTGGTCTTAATGGTATATCGCAGATTCTGAGTGAAAATCGCATCAAAATTCAAGCAAAATAGCCCGCAGTATGATTACATTGCGAAAATACGTATCACAACTTCAGTTCACTGTGTATAACGGCGAGCTCAACAGTGGAATAATTAAGACATTGGTCTCAATGTTTGGGAAAGGGATGTTAGGTACTATATACGAATAATGAGTGAAATTGAGACCGTTCAGATTAGTCAAGCTAACTCGACACGGTTTTACTTACTTTCAAGAAAAGTTAGTACGACAAAGGCACATTAAACAGTATCGAGAATTATACCATCACTCAATAAATGAAATTTTGCCATATGTTGTACTTATAGTGTATTACTTCTATGAAGCATTTCAATCAAGGGTATAACATCCCCAGAGCGTTGTTGGTTGAGCAGACGAGCCAGCTGTGGTGATATTCAACTGAGCATCGGGGACACCCTTACCAATTACTATCAACGGTATTTTGATCAGTAAGGGAGCTCCCTGAATACAAGAGACTAAAAACATGTATTAAATCGATCCCGATGGGTCCGGATGGTATCTGGCACCATCTTACTGCTTGAGATCGTCGTTTTGAATGACGAGCTCGAAAGAAACGCCTGTTGAGCGCCCACGGACCGCGTTTCCGAACGTGATTCGTTGGCGTTCAACTTTGCTCTTGACGTTCATTCCCTGCCGGAATTACCCTCCAATACTCCCCCAAACCTCTTTAGACCCATGGTAAGTCTTTTAATTTAATTTAATTACTGTTTCCGGTGCTTATTTAGAAGTGTCTTTCTTGGCTGTGCTTCACTTTCTCTCAAAAACTTTTCTTCACTCGCTACTGTAACCTGATGAAGACATTCAAATATGATTACTGACCAACTCGCTCAAAACTCTCTCCACTGCAGGCTACGGTAAGCTCTCTCCTTTCAAAATCTTTCTTTAAATGAATTGGGATTTTTCAGTTCACGGCGAAGATCAAGTCGGACAGGATTTCGTATGTCTTTGAAGCACTTTTTCTTATGGCGCTCACTGTAGCAACTAGGCTGGCTTCCTTACGAATCTTGTGAAAGTATTCCCAAGCCTGACTCATCATCCTTTCTATCTCACCAGAGAGAGTTACGCTGGAACATATATCGCAAGTCTTGCGTCAACTTTCCATCTTCGGCCTGCTGATCAAGGAAAATTTCTAGCCATACATAACTAAAGCAATCTTCTCGACTCCTGACCCCCCGGTCAATCTTCGCAAGATCTCGATAGGAGACGGAACAATCGGTGGGTTTGCCTTGTACGAGGAACTATCAACGGTATGGCGCGACAGACTTTGGTTTAGTACGCAAATTGATGACTGATATTCAGGTTATTACACTCGAAACATACCCAGAGATAATAGGCTTTGACCCGGACGTGTTCCAGTATTTCAAAGAGCAGTATGCTCTCGCGTTTCCTTGTGGATCATTGCTTACTGGCCATAGGGAACATCTATGTGGATACAATGTAAACTTGACGTATCCTCAGAAGGGGATAATACCGACCATAATCGATCCATTCAGTACCACCACGTCATTCTCGAAATCCCAACTTCAACCACAACCATTACCGAGAAAGCGAAGTTTAAGCTGTAGTGCACTCTCCGCGGCTGGCTCTCTTGCTTCTCGAGATCTAGATGCAGCAACAGTGGCAGAACGGGAGCAGAAAAGAGCTGTATTGAAGCGGAATCTCACTGGTCGTCCAAATGGTACCCTTGATCCCATGTATGGCTGTTTCTTGTGGGAGGAAATGACCGACTATGCTATGAACTTCACCTTTCCATGGAGTAGGTGATCAAATTATCCTTACTGCAACTTTGGAAGCTAATTTATTGTACAGCTGTGGGTGAATTCGACGTAAAGTGTACCATTTTGCTTTTGAGACGCTTCCTCTGAATATCTTCTTCAGCCCTATGATATTCCCGATGCACTTCACCCAGAGGTTCCCACAGATGCGAGTGTTTTTATGAACGGTATGTAGCCGTGTCTACTATGTATTCAGACTTTTGTTGATGATGCTCCTCGTAGACAATCGCACTCGCTCTGCTTTGCATGCTCCATTCAAAGAGTGGGTAAAGACCTTTAGTCACCCGTTCGGTAACTCCACAGGCCAAGGTAAAGCTATACTGTCGCTCTGCCAGGCTCCGTCATAGTCAATGTGAGTCTTTTTATCATGAAACTTGGTCGCAGCGCTCATGTTGTTCTTAACGGCTTAGAAATCACTTGAGGTCGCGGAAACTCACGCAATTGGATATTGCACGCGAGGCAATGCTTGACTTCAAGGGTAGCGTCTCCTTGTTTGAGACGTTGGATAGTGTTGTCACTCATCTTGCAGAATGCGGAGTCACCGTCGAGGATATGGCCGCATCCTACTACTGGGCCCAGCAATATATCTGGGACATGACCATCTCGCTCGACCGGAACTCGGATTGATACAACTACTTGACCACGTTATACAAGCGTGGTTGTGCTCGCCTCCAGTTTGTCAGGATGCCAATCATACCTGACCGTACCTGGAGTTTGCCACCTCATCTTTCGATGGAAGATGTGATTGAAGGGCGACGTTGTAAAGCTATAGCCAAAACACGAAAGCGCCAGCGTGGAGATCATTGGAGGTTCGCCAAACGCGAACCTGTTAGAGTTACTCGGCCGGGACAAACACCTGTGACGCAGGTGACTAACGGAGTCAGTACGCTAACCTTGTCTTCTTCAGCTTTTCCTTAGATTAACCCGTAGGATCAATCTGGAGGGGGAGGGTGTAACGGGTATGGATATATTAGGCAATTATGTGCTTTTCGAGGAAACTGAAACCAAGGCATGCAGGAAGATGATAGGGAATTGATGAATGTTGTCGCTTGAGCCGAGATACGTATATGATATTATTTAATTAATTTATATATATAAATTGTATATTATATGGGAGCACACGAAACTTGGGCGTATGAGCCAGTGAGCTTACTGTATAATATCTGGTATATTGGTGAAGTGGTCTAACTGGTCCAACTTGGCACTAAATTTGCCCAATTGCTAGTGGTCTCATGTTCAATCCTTGGTCTGACCTCTAAACAATGTTTTTACTAGACCCAGGCCGCCCGGATGGGTGGCCGGGCCCGGTACTCTCCTTGTCGGCGGTTCAGCATAGATTGTCCCAATCGGGAACTGATTCCTTTGATCTGTATCTATCACTGGTAGATTAGATGCATTGTAATCAGTAATATTGGCTGCTGAGCAATTGCCCAAGGCATTAACCCAAGGCCTTTGTCCTATATTTGGGGCTAGGGCAATTCCCCTTGCTGATCACATCAGACCTTGGGCTACTCCCCAAGCTGATGTGTTCCGCTAGCTTCCATGGCTGTGGGTCCCTACCGGATCCTGGGAAAAATCGGGAGCCACGCATACCAACTAGACCTCCCTGGCAATCTCAAAAAAATCCACAACATCTTCCATGTTGACTGCCTGAAGATTCATCACGAGGATGTGTTCAAACGCAAGCGAGAACCACCCCTGCCAGTCTTCATCGACGGAAACGCAGAATACTACATAGAGAAGGTCCTAGACTCCCAACCACTGAAAGGCGGAAGCAACAAAATCCAGTATCTGGTGAAGTGGAAGGATTACGGAGAGGAATACAACTAGTGGATCCCATGGCAAAGCATGGCAGGCAGGATCGAGCTGATTGAGGAATGGGAGAAGGCTCACCCGAAAAAGAGGAAGCTACGGAGGGAGCTCCTGGAAGAGCTGCAGAAGATGGCGGAAGAGCAGGGGGAAGATCGGGAGGAGGAGGAGGAGCAAAGGGACACCTAACGACGTTAAGTCCCACTCACTTATTTCTCTTTCAAACATTCCATCCCACACTTGCGGTGTTAACTTTTATCAAACGAACAAATACTTTTCACTTTCAAACGCTGAATGGACAGAAACAGCTCTTTCATTTCTTACTAACGATCCAAATGCACATTCTCACTTTTGCACTTATTAAACAACAAGAAAATCAAGATTTTATTGATCGAGTACAAAGAAAAAAGGGACAAAAAAGGGAAACAAAAAGAGACGTAAAACAAGACGAAGGGAGAATACCAACAGGGGGAAATCAAGGGAAGGGAAGGGGGACTTAGCACGAATAGGAAGGGGAAGGGACATTGAACTCCGCCGCAGGGGGGAGGAGGAGTGCTAGTACCAAACAGGGCGGACGCTTCCTCATCCTTGTCTGGACCATTGCTTTGCATCTCAACATCACCCTTGTACTCCACCCCGGGTATACCACCCCAATTGCTTTCATCGCCAGCATCCTCCTGACCAGCTCCTCCTTGAGATCCACCAACTGCGTCATCCGAATCATCCGCATAAATGTTGTCAGCATTATCCTGTGAATACAGGGGCATCTGGACTGGCGGGAGTAGGAGGTGGACGGACAACCACCAATTGCCCTTCCAAATGCAGAAGTGCTGCCGCCCGAGATTCCCAGTACTCCTCGTCCTCAATGAAAGTCTGAAGCTGGGCACGAAGGAGATCTCAAGTGTCCGCACGCATCTGGGACAACAGGGGGAGGAAGAAGGTGTGACGAAGGGAATCCAAGGGAGGAGGACAACCCAAGGGTTGCAACGTGTCAAAGGGCAGGATGGGGTAGAAAGGACATTGGGTATGGTGATGCGGAGGAATCACCAGACCCGCATACTCCGCCAAACTGAGCAAAGCAGCAGGGTCAACGGTGCTGTACTGATCCAGCAAGGGCGCAACACCTTCACGATATCAACCCGCCACCTGAAGGAGGAACGAGAGAGACTGCTCCATGTGTGAGAGACACTCATGAAGATGCAGACGGAGACGTTCACTAGCCTCCTCAGCATGGTCATAGGCCTCAGGATTGGCACAACCATGAAGGAGGGAGGAACGGATCTCCTGAACCAAGAACTCCACCCTGCGGGCGACCTCCACCAAGAAAGAGGTGGGACGAGCGGACTCGAGATGTCTAAAGGCGTTAGACAGCTGGGAGAGTTCTTGGCGATATTGCTCCACCTCAGCACGAAGGAGGGCATTGTTTTTGGATGCAACCTCCAGGGAATATGAACCACCGAGCTGAGCGACAAGGTCCAGATTACCCTCATGAAGGGAGCTAGCGGAGTCTTCCGCAGAGCGAGCACATTGACAGAGATGCTCACAAGTGCCCAGTAAATCGTGGATGAGTTGGGAAGTATTCCCAATCTCGACCTCACGACAAATGGCACGGTCAACTGCCACACCACGACCCTCCTCTGACTTGCGCAATTCCACTTCATAGCGAGCCAGGATACCTTCCAAATCCTTCGATTCGGGCAGCAGGATCCTACAGCAAGAAGGCGAATAAGAAGCCTAGGAGGAAAAGCAAAAAAGGGACGTACGGGATACCGGGAACTACCAAAGCCTTGTAAGCCTTGGTCTGGGCAGCACTAGCAGCGGAGGCTGCAGCACTGTCCGCCAAAGCCCTAACCTCCCCCTCAAGCAGTTCATATTCCACTTGACAGTTTTTTAGCATCCGCTCCTGCTCTGAGTTCAAACGACGAAGGTCGGCCAGTTGGGTTTCCAGATGCCGAGTCTGAATGACAGCCATCCGATTTCGCGCCCGCTCAGTCTCCAGATCCAATTGCGAGGAATTGAGACGCCTTTGCATGTCGGATAACTCCTGCTGAAGAGCTCCGACATCGTTTGTTCTTAATACAGGCATGGGAGGCTAGGAGAAGAGGAATTAGAATAAGGGTCGGAAGAAAAGGGAAAAAGGAAGGTGACATCTCACCAATGGCTCCCAATGAACCGGATGAATGGGGTTCAGCCGTTGGCTGTCACCATACGCATCCCAAAGATCCTTCATGGCAGGGTCGCGACTGGAGGTGATATCGAGATGAGCCCTGCTGTAGGCAGCCCCATCCAATCCGGGTCGCTCAAGTAACCTGGGAGGAGACCATGTCCAACGAGGGACAGGAGACCAACGGTCAAGAGCAGGCACAGAGGGGACAGGTGGGACAGCCAAGGGGGAAAATGTGGAAGAGTGCTCAGGAGGAACAGATGGCGAAGCAGGAGAAGGAGCAGTAGTGGGGGCGGCAGCAGGGGGCGGGCTGGGAACCTTGCGAGGAGGGGGAGATAATGTTGGGGGAAGACCCTGACCACCAGGAAAGACCACAGGAATAGTGGGAACGGGTCTGGGAGAAATGGCATGCAATGTGGAGGAACCAGCGTGCCGCTGTTGCCGTTGCTGAGCATCCAAACCTCTTTTGTGACAACGTGCCTTCTTCTCTTTCCGCTCCTGCTCGCGCAAATCTTCTTCCCAATTTGCCTTCACCGCCCGTTTTCCCTTCCGCTGCTGCTCTAGCTCTAGACGACGCTTGGTCTCAGCCGCAGCAAGACGTGCATCCTCCTGGTCCTTGAAAAAGCGAGCTTTGCTCGCAGCAGCATTCTGAGCCTCCGTGGCCTTGAAAGCTTCCAGCTCACGGGCCAAATCCGACCCTGGAGGGATAATCATGTCGCCAACTCACAAAGGGACAGAGGGAGCTTGTGGACAATCAGATGGAACAGGACGTACGGGAGGAGGGATACGAATGGTGGGACCACGGACAATTCGTACCCCGTGGGGAGGAAGAGTAGAGGGAGGAGGAGCAGCGGACGGAAGAACGGTGGTACCTAGCTTACGAGGGGAGCTTCGGGACCCAGGAGCACGAGGCTCATAAGAAACACCCAGAGGGCTTACCCGACCATCGGATCGAGTAGGAGAGGACTGGAAGGTCGACAATTTGACAATACGTCCGCAACCAGGAGGGCCAACACGATCGGCGGAAGGTGAGAGGGGGTCGTTGGGACAAGCAACGCGAGTGGATTGAGCAATGTGCTGAATAGCTTCCTCGAGACTAGTGAAGAAGGAAGGGGGTTGACAATAGGAGTTGTAGGACCGGGAATTCAAACGAGCCATACAAGACTCAAATTGCTGCCAAGCCCAGGAGAGAGGGGCACCGAATCAACTAGGGAAATCTGAGTCAGGACCAAAAATCACAAAGAAGGGAAGAAGAACACGAACATAGCGAACAATCAATATTGATAGGCTATTCTGAGCGGACAACCCTTGTGAGCCTTCTGACAGGCATCGCACACCAACTCGGTGCCACTGGTGGCACTACACATCTCCCCTTTACCTTCACAACGAGTGCAACAGTTCAAGCGCTTAGCAACTTCACGCCACTTGAGATCCGTAACATCAACATTGAAGGAAAGTCCGCCAAGTTGGAACACGGCCTTCAACGCTTCATCAATTTCCGCAGAAGTCGCAGTCTGCCAGGAAACGGGACGTAGAGGAGAGACAACAATGGGGATACGCTGCTCAGACATTGAAGGTTCGACAGTGGTAGGACGGTGGGAGGAAGGAGAGGAAGGCGAAGGGTTTGGGGATGGGGACCGTTTGGGTCTTTTTGCGAGGGGAAGCATCGGAAGGAGAAGAAGTTCTTTTGGGGGGCATTTTGGGAGTGCACAACAACGAGGATAAGGAAGAAGTGAGAATGGGAAGTTGAACATAAACTTTTCAAACTGTTTGTTGGCACGTGTGGGTCCAACAGCAATCACGTCATTCTAGAACCCGCGATCCGCCACTTGACATGCAAACCCAATCTAGATGCTAGGGGCCTTAGATGGGGGGTAATGTCATGCCCTGTACCACCGGTTTCACTATCTTCAACCCTCTAACCCTCCTGATCCTAGGCATAACCTACCCTACCGACTCGACAACCGCCCGCTAAGTCCACTACGTATCTCAGCTACTTCCGTACATGCTTACTACTCACCAATCCCACATCCCGCACGTATATAATCCGTAAACTCCCTTGGAGGATCCCTTGTCTTGATATTAACCTGTTTACCTCCCGTATTTCTTGCTTTCTCTCTATTTTCTTATATTTTTGTCAATTCATCTACTTTCTCAATACACGCTTGTTTTGGCTTCCGCTTTTTGACTCACGCGTCGACTTGACTGCCAACAAGCTCATACGACAACCAGACTCGCCGCCGTCGACCAATTGATGTCGGCTCACACAACTAGACTCAGAACTCATATTCAGGAGCTTTGGCATTCCCAATCCACCCACTTCTCATTACTAGTCTTCAACTAGCTCACCCGCACACATATTTGATCGCGGATCTTGTCCGCCTTTCATACTAAGGCCACAAAGCTACTTCTAGTACCTTTCCCTAAGACCGTCGACCCCGGTCTTACATTGGGTCCTTCCAGCTCTAGCTTGCCATTTTCATCAGAGCTTTCATCTCCTATGTCAGGTGCTACCTCCCCTCTAAACAAGGGCAGTATCATGTTGTTGGATCTTCTTGAGGTTAACCATTGTCTAAATAGTCCTGCAGCTGGAGTGAAGCATTCTGCTGAGTTTCCCTTGCACACCTCATCTTTGCCACTCAAGCTGGTAAAAAGCAATGTTTGGTGGTGTCATGGACATGGGAGAAACATTGCTAGTACTGCATCTGCCTCCTGCGCCTCCACCTACTCCAATCCTTCTATCTACACCATACCCTACCATTTGTTCATGTTCTAGTCTCAGCTAAAACTTCCTGCTATTCCTCAAGGTCATTCTCATCAGAAATCACATGCGAATCATGCTGGACAGTGCAGGAAAGTTGATGCAGTCTGCTACAAGATTCCCTGCAAGCGTCTTCAAGAGCTTGTGGATCAAGCGGCACCTGTCTCCACCTCCTTGGATACAGATGTGATGCATGGTTATACATCTGGCTATATTGGCAAAGAGTGCGTGGCTCCTGAAGCTGCTGGCTGTACTTGGTCGCTAGAGGAGCTTGTTGGTACTAGCAGCAGGTTTAAATTTGCTGTGATACCAGCAGATGCTAGTAGTGGGTAGGTTATTTTATTCGTTGAATGCCTACCGTGTCTTATTTTACTTTATGTAGTAAAGTGAGGCCCATAGTTGATGCATCCAAGTGTGTATCTGGGGCAGTCATTCCACCGCCAAGGGCTGAGGATATGGATGAGCCGGATCCTACATTTCTTGCTGCTGCTGATGAATGCACCGCTCTTCTCAAATCAAATCAACCAAAGTTATTTAAGCACTGAGACAATACGGCAAAGAATCTGCCCAAGCATTGTCGAGGTATCTTTGCTGTGAGGGCCGTTGGAGTATCTTTTGTGGTGGTGGTCAGGAGGTATGTTGTACCTTTGTTGCACATTTTTGCTTGTTGCTAAAGATCCTGCAGTATCCAAAGCAATATACCACTCCAAGGCTCATCTCAAAATCCTTGACTCATTATTGGCTGCTATTTGCTTCATTCGCCTCGCTTAGCATGCCTTGTCTGCTTTTTTTTGTTGGGCGCCTTGTTTGTATTCCTTCTACGCTGAAATAGGGCTCGAATTGAGAAGGAATCCCCTGACATGCACTGGAACTTCGCTAAAAGTATCTTTGCCTGCTGCACCTTCAATTTCGGTCCTCAGACTGTTACTGTCAAGCATCTAGATCATCTTAATTATCTATTTGGATGGTGTGCTATTACAGCACTGGGTAATTTTAATCACCAGAAAGGAGTCATTTTTGTACTATGGGATTTGGCCTTGTCATCGAGCTTCCCCCAGGCTGGTCTATTCTCATCCCTTCTGCTATCTCCGCACTCGAACACCATTCATAGGTGTCAACGAGCGCGCTATTTGTTCACCCAGTATACTGCGGGGATTGTTTCACACATGTGAATGACAATGGCCATGTACGCTGTTTGGATGTCAGAGGTAGACTTGGCAGGAGGCAAAGAAGAACAGTGCAAGTGATAATTGGATGACTTCAACCTTTCATCTCATGCTGAATGAGCTGAAGGGGCCCTTGATGTAGCTTGTATTTGAATATTACACTTTAATTTCAGTTTGTAGAAGATCATTACGCATAAAGGAAAAGAGTGCCCATTTAGTATGATGCATAAGGAAAGAGTGCTCATTGTTATGCATAAGGCAAAAGTGGATAATTTGGCAAGAAGGTAACATACTGATTGAACAAAACAGGGGTAACTACTGCCTTTTGCTCTTGCCTTACTAACCATATTTACTCAACATCTCAA
>ML769872.1:19031-39049 GCA_009733575.1 Gymnopus androsaceus JB14
CCCCAACTATTGTCTTATCAAGACTCTCAGGCAGAGAATATTCATGCAGGTGCTATCTGGAGGCAAGTTTGTTGAGTCCATCTGGGCACAGTGTGCCAATCAATGCTCCCTGGACCCACTGTGCTGTGGGACTTTATGGCGAGGCTAATGAACAGCATGTCAGTCTTCATGCTGGGGAACAAGAGTAAGCGTATTATTTCTTTGCACAATTACTTCACGCTCTAACTTAACCATTTAGAAATCTCCTTGAATTGACGCCTTCTTACAAACTCCGAGTTGGAGTTGGAGTTGGATTTTATAGCAAGTATTCCTAAAGCTGCCCTGAAATTCAAGCTATTTGCAAACAATTTGTTGAAGGGCCTGTTTCCATGTTTGGTTGCTCGGATGAGGTTATTGTTGTTGCTGAGTTGCCAGATGACACTAGTAATGAGGTCCCCGCAGTTATGGATAAATCTGTTGAAGATATTGCCTAGGGGTACATACATTTACATATGTTTGTATACATCACTGAAGACTGTTGGCTGAGCACTGTTGGACAAATGCGACTGATCATGTAAAAACATGAACCCTGAGAAAGTAAACAAATGGTCAAAGCATCTCTTCTGCATCTCCTACTGGAATCATGGGCGAGCACACAAGGAAACCACAGCAACGCAACAAATTCAGGACTGCTCTACCTGGCCTACACGCTATGTTGCAAATGGAAGATGTGTTTGGACCTGTAGAGACAGCTGTTGTCCACTGCAATGCAATGTCTACCGATGGCTGACAAGTAAAGCGCAGAGCAATGGAGGCCGCGGTTCCTTCAGCACTCAAACAACATAAATTTGAAGAATCTGGTCAATTTCATCCAGTAGCCTCTGGATCTGGGTCTGGTTGCATCAATTCACACTTGAGCGAGCTTCTCAAATTGACAATTCATGGCTTTCAAAATGAACCTATCAAAGAGGTGGAAGACAGCACACAAATGTCAGCGGCAGAAATACAGGTGGATATGGCTGAAATTATTACTAGGACATGACGCAAGAGGTATCAGACATCGGTAGGTAAGCTTGAGGCGAGTTTTGAGATTTGAAGCACTGACAACACATTGTCATACAGGATGAGCCTATGAGACAATGGGCACCTTACCACAATGAGTATCTGCTGAGATGTTGAGAGCTGAGGGGCGGGGGATGGGAACAAGAATTTTTGCTATGCCTGTGGCTGCCTGGATCAAGAACACGCTCTGGTCTTTTGTTGCATCTCTGAGTGCTTTTCCAAGGACCTTGTGTGTGAGGAGTGCTGCTATAAGCACCATTGGAATCGACCTTTGGATATTGTTGAAGTATGTATTCAAAAGTGTGCATCCTCATTGTTTACTGATATTGGGCTTGATTTTAGCGGTGGAATGGATCATTCTTTGAAAGAATTGCCTTGCGAGATATAGGGATCGTTGTACAGATAGGCCATTGTCCCGGGAAAACTTGTCTTAGCCCTAGCACTTATAAGGATTTTATTGTTATCCACATCAACGGTCTACACCGCATCCATGTTGCTTTTTGTAACTGCTCCAATAAATACTTGGCCGGAAAGCAGAGAATGCAGTTATTGCGTCGGCAGTGGTACCCTGCGATGCACCTAGAGCCTCAGACAGCAGCTATGTTTGAGGTGTTGAATCATTTTCACCTGCTGACACTACAAGGAAAAGTGTCTGCCTATGACTATTATGCTGGTCTAGAGAAGTTGTCAAATAATGTCGGAGAGAAGGGACCAGTGGGTATTCTCATTTGAATAATTTTGCTTCAGAAACTAATTCAGTTTTCAGGATTGCTACAAAGAATTCTCGAGGATGATTTGTCAATTGCGCCATCTGAAGATGTTGAAGTGAGGAGGACAAGGAAACGATTCTCACTGCCCGGTAGTGGACACAAAATCTGGAGACTGGCCATGCAACGTATTGCTTGCCCAAAGCCCAGTGTGAATCTACCAGATGACTGGGAGCAAGCAGATAAGAAATTTTTGTGAGTAGATTCTGGCCAAGTTAGTAAGGGGACTTATTTTTCTATCTTTTTTTTTTGTTCAGTTTCAAATATTTATACCCTCACTGAAGATTGTTGTTTCCACCTAACACGTCATCTGGTATTCTTCTGAGTTTAGAGATCCTGGGCTTGGACTGGCTCTTCTTACTTTGTAGAAGACAAGCCATACTGGGAATTTCTCAAAGGTATGACTGATTAGCATGAGGTAAGGTTCTTATGCATCATTTTACTTATGCATAACAATTTAGATGTCAACCTGTACAGGATTAGCAGCCCTGGACCACGTGAATACCAAGTTCTCCCAGGGATATGCAATGACTGGTGTTGGACTATCTGTATGTGCTCGCCATGAATTTGTGATGCCAAATAGTGTAGTGGATTTGCAGAAAGGGGAGCGGTATGTGATTTTTAAATTTGTCTGGACACTTCAGCTGAGCTGCATCTATGTAGATATGCCAACATTGATTATTTCTTTGGCTCTTTGCTGTATTATGTGGATCCTCGGCTAAAGCTTGTGTAGTCGTATGACATTGTATGTCAATGGTCAAGAAATCTATGCCAATGTATGAAGTTCATGCCGGCACTTGTGAAAGAGAATTGGCCCCCAAAATTGTTGCTCTTTGTTGTCCCTAAAAGGCATCTACCAGGGCACATTCGGAGCTGTCAAGTCAATTTTTTGCTGAATTGGCTCCCTGGAGCAGGTAGAACAGATGGAGAGGGAATTGAGAGGGGCTGGGCTCATATGGGACCCGTGGCTACAAGCACTTGAGATATGGGGCCTGGGAATAGGCATGAGGTTCTCGATGATCACTTTGGGCATTGGAACTGGAGGAAGCTTACTGGTTTGGGTGCGTAGACACAATTATTTTGTTTATTATTTTTTTGTGTAGCTAAGGGCAATATCAAATAGGTGTTCTATTAAGAAAATGTATGTGTGAAGCAGTCACTCAAGCTGAGATTCATCGTAAAAGCCTGGAAGAATTTTCAGAGGGTTGAGATGGTGAAGTTGAAGGGTGGACAGATATCATCAAGGCTTGGAACAATGAGCTGGAACTCCCAGTCAAGGAATGACGAGTGGTCAATCCCTACAGCACTACAGAAACAGGCAAGTACAGTGGCGGCAAAAATTAACCAAACAGCTGATATATTTACAGCACAGCCACATATTGACTTCAAATAAGTTGTAGATAGGATTGAAAGAGTATTCTAATGTCATTTACAAAGTTTTTTCATTACAAATATGGTAATTCTTGAAATATACAGTCATTTGTGATGAATTTTGAGAGGTTGCATTCAGAAAATTGATTTTTTGCAAAAATGGAGTTCACCACTGAAATCTACATCAAAAACTACCTAGGATAACAAAATTTTCCAGTATGAATTGATGCTGTCAATAGTCCTCTATACTGCAATGAAAGTGGCCATTTTTAGCCATTTTGAAGTTAAAATTGGCCAAAATTGCATAAAATGGCCACTTTGCAAAGCTTTATTCTAAGGCAAGAAGCATAAGAATTCATATCGGAAAAATTTGTACCCTAGTAGTTTTTCATGTAGATTTCAGTGGTGAACTCCATTTTTGCAAAAAATCAATTTCTGAATGCAACCTCTCAAAATTCATCACAAATGACTGTGTATTTCAAGAATTACCAATATTTGGTAATGAAAAACTTTGTAAATTGACATTAGATTACTCTTTCCCTCCTATCTACAACTTGTTTGAAGTCAATATGTGGCAGTGCTGTAGAGATATTGGTTGTTTGGTTAATTTTTGCCGCTAATGTATTTACAATTGTTGGAATTACTTATAGTTAAGCCATCATGGGCAGGTATGACTGAGGCACATGTTTGAGTACACTTGGTGAAAGAGGAGGCTGAGCAAGAGGACAAAGGGCCGGCAATTCACAATGTCATGCCAAGTACTTTCTGAGTCAAAATGTTGGATGCCAAGATGCAATGTGAGAGTGCTAATTGCATTTTGGGCTTCTACTTATTGCTTATAAGCGGCTCTTCCTAGGCGTACTTTACAGCACAAAATGGCCAGAGACAAAATCCAAGGAACAGACTCCTACGCAGCAAATGTTGATTATCCATAAATGCACAAAAGATCAGTTAAATGGTGGGCCATCTCCATTCCTACCAGGCGGTGTATATGCCTGTGGCGTTGCAAATTCTCACAACAAACAAGGCACAAGGTAGCTTTCCTGAGAATGCTGAAGATATGCCATTAGTCTTTTCTTCTGGTTTGAGTTCAGAGGAGCAACAAGGCTGTCGGCAAGGACTGGTGGAGCTAAAACAGAAGCTGAGAGAGTCACAGCTGCGTAGTTCTTTGGATCATTTGTGAAACATCCTTCATATGAAGGCTCAACTTTTGACCTACCACACCACAAACATCATGTATCAAGGGATGGTTCAGAAGTCTCAGGTGCTATTCCAGAGAAGCCAGACGTTGATTGATTTATCAGCCAGGAAATATTCTGATGCTCAAGCTGCTTTAGTTCAGATAGTTGGAGAACAAAACGTGTGGTGGAAGAAGCTTCAGCTCTCAGATATATGCATGTTGGATGATTGCAATATGGCAGTTGATATGTCAAGGAAGAAGTTAGGAAAGAAGAGCAGAGCAGAGATGAGAGCTCAGGCTGCAGAGAAGGAGCAAGCAGAGAATATATGGGTAGGGATGCATGCATGCCAGAAGGAACTGGAACACATGTGGAAGGGTCTAGGTGAAGGTACAAGATCAATGTCATGGATCTAGATGGAAGGTGGAGGAGAGCTAATAGACCAGGAGGCATTAGAGGAA
This sequence comes from Gymnopus androsaceus JB14, assembly GCA_009733575.1. Lineage (NCBI taxonomy): Eukaryota > Fungi > Basidiomycota > Agaricomycetes > Agaricales > Omphalotaceae > Gymnopus > Gymnopus androsaceus. The sequence continues at coordinate 23,850 of ML769872.1, forward strand.
GGTATATTCACATCATATGGATGAAGTTGAATAAAACTGACTGTCTTGATTCAGGTATATGAGTGAGGGGTGTAAGGCGCATGCCCAAGCAGAGCAATGGAGGGAAGAGGTCATATTAGTGGGAGGAGGAGATGCAACGCTGCTTGGTGATGTTGGAGGTTAAAGCAAAGGAATGGGAGCACCGGGCAGATTATGATGGCCCTTTGTTGGTCAGAAAAGACAAGGAACACAGGGAGAGGGTGGTGGCATTTGCTTCCTCGCAAGCAGCAATGTTTTGTGGAATTACTAGTCAATTTTCCGTTCATTGGACTGGAGTGGTAGCTCAGGGTGTGGAAGATGATGGATGAGCCAGGAGAATCCGAAGATGCAATTACCAATGACCAAGACAACTATGACAATGATGGAGATAAGCAAGAGGAGCAGGAGGAGCAGGAGCAGGAGGAGCAGGATAGTATAGCAGGATACATATAACTTTTTTACGCATAACTCATAACTTCTTTTATGTGTAACTTCTGTTATGCATAAATTTTTTATTTATATACACATAGCTCTTTTTACATATAACCATTAAATTCCACACTTGCTCAGTAATAATACCGTATTAGGACTTGACTTAATGGTGTGACGTCTTGGACCAATGCCGAGGATTGCTAAGGACCGGCATCTGACTTATCCTCCAGTTTTCCCAGTGAGCCAGTAAAATGTTCTGGCTGGCTCTTACGCATAATTATAATTGGGTAGTTATGCATTAAACCTGACCAAGACTTTTCAGGAGTTATGCATAACTTTCACAACCATGGGTGATGCTCCTATCATTGAGGACATCTCATCCAAGATGTCAACACTCCTCTCATGTTAATGCTCCTGTCATCAAGGACCTCACGGTATGATCCTCTGGAATGCATGGGACAATTAGATATATTCATTCATATACTTATGTTGGTCCTTCGCTCAGTTCCATTGTATCCTCTTTGGTGTATCTCTATCCCTACTGTACGATTACGCATTGCATAATCACACACTTTCTATAGTAGAGCTTGAGAGGGAGGGAGGTAACAGCAAGAACGGTAATAGAGCAGCTTTGTAGCTGCTCATGGAAGTTTGGAAGGAGTAAATGAATAAACAAACTTAAGGTTTGGCTGGGGCTTGGCCTGCCCAGGTGGGTATAAAGTTTGGAAACAACAGAATTCTCTAGTGCCTGTGGATCACAAGTCATTGCTAGCCTGCTTACATAAACTGTTTTTTTCTTCTTTCATCACAGATATGCCTTGCAATACTGGTTGTACTACTGGTAGGCACCACATAAAAATCAGGATAAAATACTATGTTTACAATAAAAAATTTGATGCATTTTCTAATGACAATGATACCTTGTGCCAGAATCCTTGGAATGACCTGGAAAGGGACCCAGAAGATGATGAAGATGCTGTGAAGACCTGGTGCCTAAAGCAATGAAACTTATGGTTTTGCGGTAGAAGTACTGCAGGAAATTGTCTCAAAGCTGCCTTTTGTCATCACTCCAGCAATGAGATCCCTATCACCGAGCATAACTATGAGTGACATCTGTGAGAATGGAACAGCAATATGTTTCATCAAAGATGGTGTGTATGTTTTCCATTCTATTAACCCTCATCCTTAGAGTTATTTAGGGACTCAATAATTGGAGAAAGTCTTTGGAAGAAAGCTCCAAATGTAGGAGGGAGAGTCACAAAGTGACATCCAATGATGTAGCCAGTGTCTCTCCAGATGTGTATTTCAAGCACATTCTACACTTGAAATATTCAGGGGGAGTGTATTCCTATCCTGTGGACATCTTGTCAATGAATAACATTTGCCTTTGGGGAGGAGGAATCACTGCCACCCTTTGTTACAACAAGAATTGCAACACTTCAAGGTCAAAGGAACTGGTCAAAGTGGCCTCAAGAGGTGCATGGCTCAGTGGCAATTAATGTATTACTAGTATACTGATACCTTAACACTGCAGGAGCTAACGACACATCTCAAGCCCTTCGCAGAGTCAGAGCTGGCTGCAGATGAGATGAGTTTATATTGCAGGGAGGCTCTTTCCCCTGCCACATCAACCACTTTTGTGCAGTTGGGTCTGGCCACGATGAGCAGCAGTCTCCTCTCCCTGCTATAGCAAACACCTACAACAAATCCTCAGCCAGCTTTGCCATTACTTGTAGCCTTGAAGCAACGGCATTGTATCCTGCCAACACTCTAACAATTGGTCCAAAGTTGAAAAAGTGTATGCTAATATCATACAGTTGGGGCCACTCAAATGGGCAAAAAGTGCATTTAAGATGGAGAAAGACATTCAGAGCTTGTAAGTTTCTGCCTTGACAAATTCTGCCTGATAAATTGATGTGACATTTACAGTAGCAAACAGATTCCCTGGCCCCATAAAATGGGTTTTATCTCTACAATGCTATCACAGGAGCCAATTGACCTGAGCCAACTGGTGATCTGCCATTCAAAGTTGCATCAGCAAAAATGGTCTGGGCCCTGGGTTATCAAAGGCTTTCCTTTGGGTGCCTAGGCTACCTAGGCTGCCCAGGTCATCCAGGTTTATCCCTTTTTCCTTGGCCTTTTCAGGTGGTTATAGGTAACCTATGTCAACCTGAGGTAGCCTGAGCTACCCTGAGCTACCCTGAGCTACCCTGAGTGAACCTGAGTAAACCTGAGGCAGCCTGAGCAACCTGAGGTAACCTGAGGTAGCCTGAGGGTGCCTATCATAAGTAGTGGTATCTAAAAAACATCTTAGTTATCTCATTATTCACCTGTCTTTATACTTAGTCTTATCACTCAATGTTGCCCAACTTATACTATTTCATTGTTCTTATTGGACTCACTTAATGTATTCTTATTAGAAGAAGCTTCTTAATATCTTATTGACTTAACTTACATCTCGGAACAGCTCACTGAAGTTATTCAGACTCATGTTTAAGTGTAGCAAGCTTAGGAGTAATCTGTATACTCTTGATGAATATGATTTGACCCATCAACAGGTTTTTGATTGTATGCAGTTCACAGGCGCCCACGCGGTTCGGCGCTTATTAAGCGCTTATTTCGCGCAATTACTTACAACTTTGATCTATAGATGATTTATCAAGCAAGTGGAATGTCTGCTTTTGATTACAGAACATCTATATATTTAATAGCTTAAAACCCGAAGTTATTTAGGCTCTTTAGGTTGTATAAAATTAAACCAAGTTCAGACTGTCTCAGGTTGCCTCAGGTTGCTCAGGTTTCCTCAGGCTTCCTCAGGTTCACTCAGGTTAGCCCTATGGGTGACTTCAGGGTACCCTAGAGGGTAGTCTCCATTAACCTGAGTTGCCCTGGTCACCCAGGTTGCCCAGGCTACCTGAGGTTGATCTATAGGGTAATCTCAGGTCACCCAGGCTACCTAGGCTATCTCAGGCCCAGAGCATTTTTGCTGATGTGATGGCACCATGCTCAATGGGCATGAAGTCCTCTGCCTCTATGATATAGATTCTTCAAGTGAGGAGCGTGACTTCAACAAATGCTTCTACAAGCAGCATTCACTGTTTGCTTTATCAATGAAACCCTTCAAATGACTGAATATACTCTACCCACATTTTACATCAACAAACACCTTTACGCCAATGTTATGTCATTTTTGAGTTCAATAATATGCCGAATTTTTGGCAAGACCTCGAGAACGCAATTCTTGACAAGTTGCTTCTAGAGACAGTATAAGAGAGCTATAGTGAGCCCAAGCTGATAGCTGTAATGAGTCTAATAATTGTGGAAGTACTCGGACCAACAGAGCCATGGTATTGAAATTGGATATCAGCTCTAAGTAGTTTGTAGGAATCCATAGTCCAGTAGCAGAGTCTCACTGGCATGTCAATGCCAGCACTCATGTAAAAGAGGCACATCGCCCACATAGACTTGAGCTCAAAAGGATACACTCTGAAGACAAGTAGCTCAGGGATTATGGAAGGATATGGACTTCGCAAAACGGGACAGAACCAATTCAAGTGGGCTGATGTTGAGATTGTCATGATAGCCAAAGGTACTTTGAAGCTTGATACCGAGGAAGCGCTAATAATTTGTTTGGCACCAAACAATAGATAAACGGTGTATGCCAAAAAGAATGAAATAAGAACAGAAGGATTGACAAAGCCAAGAGAGCATATGTAGACCCTCGAAGTGACATGTACCAGTATCAGAAGGCATACGTGTCTGCCAAGAAACGAAGAAACAATGCATAATAGACAGAGATTCAAGCTAGAAGAATAACACTGTACCTTAGTTGGTGTTTTCCCCCATGAATATACTTCAGGGATATAGAGATATGGATATGGTTGGGAAGCTACAAGGATAGAGAATGATAATATGAAGGAAGGCAAGGAGGATACAATAAGTTACAACAAGAAACAGAACTATGATGGGATTAGTGAGCGTGGCGCTGGGCATGCTTCAGCTATAAAGCAGTATGTGTTGCCCAGGAAAGGACCAAAGGTGCATAACCCAGATAGAAATAGGGTGTAGAACCCATAAGAAGCAAACAAACGGACATTAGAGGTTGCAGATATATGCATATACGGACTATTTTATTATAATTTCTCCTTTTTCTGAACAAGTTGTACCATTTCTCCAGATTCTCAAAGTACTTTATTATTTAACTGGCGTCTGGCCGAGAGTAGTATAAAAGCCTAGCTATATTTCCTTTGCAAAACAAGTTACCTTTGGACCTCATTTGTTACTAGTGTGAATCCTCATTGACATAGCTACGGCTGAGACAGGAAAGATACCACTCCCTTGTAAACCAAAGTAATACTTCATGTGGTATGGAAAGAGTTGTTTATTGCGCCCAGCGTTAGAGACTTATAATCCTGACAACTATGAAAACCCTGACTTATACCAAGTCAAATTGTTGTTTTAGTTTCGAGGAGTCTAGTGTGGCCACCAAGAAACAACCATCTGTTGCAACTGAGCTCAGGTGTACAGGAAACAAACTGTCTGTTGTCCTGAGTGGTTTTGCCCTACTGTTGGGAATCACTTTGTTGAACCAAGCCCATAGCTCATTATTGAGAAAAAGGTATGATGTACATTTGCACTCAGAATTGAGAGATTGAATGCTGGGTAGACTTTCTATATAACTTTGAGTTAGACACCGCTGAAAAGAAACATCTTACCAATTGCCCAGAATCATTCATCCTCATGAACAAGCAGGCCAGAACCCATTACCAACTTTTACTCTTGAGCACTATTGATCCAAGTGCCCATTACTTGGACCATGAGAAGCAGAGTAAAGTGGCAAAGGTCTGGAAAGCCTTCAATACAGTTCTCAGTGCTGCGGCTGAGGAGCAACGTGCATCCAAGCACCCATGGTTGTGGTAACAATGCAAAGTATCTGGGTAACATCCCTATAGTACTTAATGCAAAGTAACAGGGCAACTATCCAGCCTATCTAAACTACACCTAAACTACAATTCTTACTAATCCATTACTAGTACATATATAGTAATATTAGGACAAGGTTAGGGTTAGGGTTAGGGCTGGGTTAGGTTAGGGTTAAGATAAGATAAGATAAGAATATTCAATCAGGAAAATGTGAATAGCACATGATCAATGGAAGGGTTAGGGTTAGGGTTAGCTTCAGCTAACTCTAACCTGGTCCATACAGTGCTCTGGAGTATCATGTGACAAGAAAGAATTAGGATTAGGGCTAGCTTTAGCTAACCCCAATCTGGTCCACAGTGGTCTTCAGGATTAGTTAGGTTAGGGTTAGCTTTAGCTAACCCTAACCTAATCTACACAGGTTAAGGTTAAGGGTTGGGGTTAGGGTTAGAAGTGAGGATGAAGTCTGGGGTGTGGGGCTTGCCCCACTATCTGCAGTAGAAGTTTAGGATTGGGGATATTAAGGTTAGGTATTATTAGGGTTATGGATAGTCAGGGTAAAACTAGGGTTTGGCAGTGCAGGTTAGGGTCACATTGTACGGAAAGCTCGAAAATTTTGTCTGTTTTTTCCCACAATGCCTTGTTCAGTCTCTATGGATATTACAAAGTTCAAGTCTTATAGAGCTGGATGGTTGTCCTGTTACTTTGCATTAAGTACTATAGGGATGTTGTCTATGTACTTTGCAATAAAGTTACAGCTGCAGCTGATCCAAGAGGGCAAAGACTAAAGCATCATTGGTGTATAATCCACTGGATTGCAATTCATAATGATATATTCTGCTTCTCCCCGCCTCTCCTCAATCCATTGAACTTGCACTGTATTTGTTAGGATCGTGCAAGAACCAAGACTAGCCGAGGGTTCCCAGACGGAACCGAGATTACCAAAGCTTCGGCTAGCAACCGGAAGGTGATGGACATTGGTGAAGCTATTAGCAACACCCTCGTCACGCCGTAATGTCCAATGAGGAAGAGCAAAGTTTAGCGAGACAAGATTTGTTGACATTGGCAAGCTGACGGTCGACCGAGATGATACTAAGATAAGTGGAAGTTACTTCCGAGAGGATATGGTGTATCCAAGATGATATTTAAACTAAGGTATGACAATTGAGTATAACTACTTATATACTGTATCGACTGTCGGATCCAAGTAGGTAAAAGACAATAAGTATGTGATGCCAGATCGTTCAGCATATAAATATGGAAAGTGTATTTGGTTAAAAGACAAAAGATAATATAAACAAAAGAACAATAAGGTGGCTGAGTATGTCTGAGATATAATCAGCCAATAGTTACCAAGCCGTTGCGCGGAAGCGTTTGGCGGCAAGCCAAAGCGCCTCAGCTCGCATGGATATAACAGTATCCCCCTCTTAGGCCTAAGGGTCAGATCCGTGGTCATCCGTAATGCTGAGCGAATACTGTCCATCCGCTTGGTAAGACCTAAAATTAAATTTTTGAATTGTGTGATAAGTCCCATGATTTGATCAGCCATCAATAATTGTGAAAATGAAAAGGAAAACCAAAGTCCTCATTTGGCGGACAATGGTTTCCATAACGTCAAGGCCTGTGCGTCATTCCTGACAGTTATATAAGGTGGCTTTTTTGGACTTTGTGAAATCTACTTTTTCCCCACTATGTCACCTACTGTCACCACCACCAAAACCACTGCCGAGCTCATCACCGAGATGGCTGACGCTCTCGAGACACTGAGACAGAAGGAAGCCCAGGAGAAAGCTCAGGAGGAAGCCGAGAAGCGGGAGAAGAAAGAAGCAGAGCAAAAAGCGGAAGAGCAACGGAAGGCGAAAGCGGAGGTGAAGCACCAGGAAAAGGAGAAACAGGAAGCTGAGCGCAAGGCCCGGGAGAAGCAAGACAAGGCCGAAAGGAAGGCACAAGTGAAGGTGAAGCGCCAGGGCACCGATCAGGCACCTGAGGCTGAGGCGAAGAAGAAGAAGGAGATCGAGGAAAGAAGGAAAAGGTTGGCAGTGGCCGCTGACCATCGCGTATTGGCTCCAAACTCAGTTGCTTCTACTATGGTCGATGCTCATCCACCCAAAGTAAGTTTCCTTCCTTGGTTTCCTTTACTTTTTCTGACTTCTTTTTAGAAAATCAAGAAATCGAAGGAGGTGGTCAATTCTGAGGACAAGGAAAAGATGGAGCCGAAAGCAAAGTGTATGGCGGGGAAAAGGAAGCGGGTACGTCGCAACTGTTTTGTTTCCAATTTTTTTTGTTAACTTATGACTTCTAGGACGCGGTGGGTGGAGACCCTTCTGGCTCTGACCCTGATGCCAACGGGAGCAATGACGACGCAGACGACGATGACAAGCCAGCGCCGAAGAAGCCAAAAATGGAGGTCTGCAAGTGTTGTACCGTCCGGAAGGAGGCCTGCGTCCTGGCCTTGGGATCATCATCGGTCTGCACTCGGTGTAAGCAAGCGAAGGTCACATGTAGCCTGTCGGGGAAGCCAAAGAAGAAGGGAGAATTGGAGGCGGGTGACCTTCCAAGTGAACTTGGTTGCCTTGATGATTGGCTTGCTTGTCTTGAGCAACAAGTCGATTTGATAGGACAACTTTTGCAGCAGATCCTTTTGTGCATGCCAGAGCCCGAAGACGAGAGTGGAGAAGCAATGGAGAATGAGAAGGATGAAGAGGAGAAGAAGAGGAGGGTGAAGGAGGGAAAGAAAAGGGCGCCATGAATTGGCACAGAAAATCTTTGGCGGCTAACCGCCCTATAAAAAAATGAATATTTGTACATACTTGATTAAAATGTTTTTTGGTTTGAAATTTGAATGACTAAGTGAGATTTAATTAGTAGTTGAGTTAAATACAACGGGTTTTGGACCTGCCGAGGCAAAATAATATGAAAAGAAAAGGAGTAAGTAATCGCTCAATTACTATCACGGCAATTACTTATCCACTGAAAAGAAAAGTAGAATAGAGAAGATTGTCAAACCGGTGTATCCGGATTCGGCTTGTTCGGATAGCGTTTGTGGAAAGCAGTAACAAGTTTGTCAGCTTGTAGTTCATCGGTGGCTACCCAGGCGAATTTGTCATTGGTTCCTTTGTAACTGTACCATCAAACATAGTATTGAAGCGGGCAACGCCGGAAGCATTGGTCGAGCTTGGAGTCTAAGACTTCGGCAATCTCATAAGCTTCCTCACCATCGACTTCAATCAGCGGTGGAGGCACTTGAATGCGACTGGGAATGGAGTTCGGGATGACTAGCTCGAGTTGCGATACATGGAAAACGGGATGGATACGGCTGAGGTACTTCGGAAGCTTGAGTTCGTAAGACAGAGTTCCTGGCCGAGAGGCAACCTTGAAAGGGCCGAGATATTTTTCAGCAAACTTTTCGGTAGGACAAGTAGATTTAATATGCTTAGCCAGAACAAACACTTTGGAGCCAATTGGAAACTCCGGAGCGGGAATGCGTTTCCTGTCGGCTTGTTCCTTGTAGCGATGTTGTGCTTCAGTGATCAGCTGGTTCATTAGCAGTATTAAAATAAACCCCGACAAGTTCTCAGAGGTGTATTTTAATACCAGTGACAAGTTGTCAGCACCAAAGTTGTAATATCTATACAGAGAGAACAAGAGCCCGTGGGAGAAAAAGGACTTTTTTCTCATGCTCGTACAGGTCACCTGCACCCAGCCCTAACCCTACCTCGGATCCTAACCCTAATGATGACTAATATTATAACAGTGGGGCAAGCCCCCACACCCCCATTTTTATCCTCAACCCCTAAACCCTAACCACCTTAACCCTAACCTATGTGCACTGTTTGTTTGGCACTGTTTTGATCAGGTCTCTATGTTAGGGTAAGCACAAAGTGCTTACCCTAACAAGACCTGACCAAAACAGTGCGAAAATTTCCTTTTTTGGCATAACTCACTTTTAGGGTTAGGGTTAAATGGATACCACCATTCAGAAAGAGGGCCAAAAATAACGGGGTGTAGCCGTTTCCGTTTTTTCCCACGGCCCTAGTTCCCGAGATATGGCCCATCTTATCATACTATGGTTAGGGTTCCCCTGTCAGTACTGTAGGCTCTATATAGCTGTCGCAAATATTAAAATACACCTGTGACAAGTTGTCGGGCTTTATTTTAATAAGGCTAGAGCCTCTGGTGCAGTGATGGCATTGCGCAAGAAGGAATGGATCTCATCAAGATTAACCACTAAATCATGAGCTGTGTTGGATATCAATTTCGGGCCAAACGGTAACGCTTGGATGATAACCTTTGTTAGCGAAAATGGTGACAGACCTGTCGAGGTGTTAGGAGCATTGTTGTAGGCAAACTCAGTGATTGGTAAGAGATCAGCCCAGTCGTCTTGCTGGTAAGAACAGTAAATTTGGATGTACTGTTCCAAGGTCTGGTTGACACGTTCGGTTTGACCGTCGGCTTCCGGATGATATCCAGAAGTGAAGTGGAGTTTCATTGAGAGAGCCTCGCCTAAGGCTCGGAAAAACGCGGACACGAATTCTGAACCACAGTCAGAAGTGACGTGGCTCGGAACGCCGTGCTTGGAAAAGACATGAAGAACGAAAAGGTCAGCCAATTGTTCGGAAGTGATTTTATCATCACATGGAATGAAAATCGCCTGTTTAAAGGCCCAGTCAACAATAACGAGTATGGCCGTGTACTGGCTGGACTTCGGGAGCTGCTCAATGAAATCCATGGAGATAGAATCCCATGGGCAAACCGGAACTGGCAGAGGTTTAAGCAGTCCATACGGGCAATGTCTGCAAGGTTTGTTCCAACTGCAAGTTGTGCAAGAACTGACATAGTCGCGAACAAATTCGCGAATCTTCGGCCACGTATAAGATCTGCAAACAGCTTCTAAGGTTCAGTTCTGACCGAAATGTCCGGATAGTGGGTGATCATGAAGATAACGGAGAACTTGAAGGTGAAGGTCGGAATGGTTTGGAACATAGATACGCTCGTCGAGGTGTAAGAGACCGTCAGTGTCTAATTCCCATCGGGACTTGGTCGGATCTGCAGCAAGAGTGAGCCCTGCCGCTGATTCCGAATCCAATGGAAGAGCAAGTCAGATTGCTTCATGTAATGTGTCGATGTCTAAGACAATCGAGGCTTGAAGAGCAGGGCCTTCAAGGAAGGTTGCTCGAAGCAAGACGGTGAGTTGCTCGTTAGTGAATATAGGTCTGAAATTTTGTGGGTTGACTTGCGCATAGCTGATATCCCCCTCTTTTGGGTAGACGTCCCACCATCTAGTGATCGAGTCCAGTTTCTCACCGAGCTTTCCGGGATGGAAGCGAATCACCATGTTGAATTGATGAAGGTATTTGGACCACCAAACCTGCTGCCGAGTAAGAATCTTAGTTGTGAAGAAGTACTCCAGATTCTTATGATTGGTAACAACATTGATTGGGTCGCCCGAGCCCTCCAAATAGTGTTGCCAGGCTTTAAAAGCCTCGAAGATGGCGAGTAGCTCTTTATCGTGTGTGTTGTAGTTGAGCTCTGCCACCTGGAAAGTGCGCGAGAGGAAAGCAATCGGGTGGATTTCACTGTCTTCTAAAATAATGGAGAGGATAGCAGCGAGGGCGTAATCGGAAGCATTGGTCTCAACAATAAGTAGGCAATTCGGCTCCCAGTGAGCCAAAATCAGAGCGTGCGTGAAGTGAATGACCATTTAAGGTGTTCAGATAAGCAAAAGAAAGTTGATTCGTTCTCTATTCGTGGTGGAAATCTGCAAGGGCGTTGCGGAATGCTAGTAGCGTTCAGAGCGCCAATCAAAGTCGCACGGAGGGTCTTTCCTAACTAGGCAAGATAGGTCATATGTCTGCCATTTCAATGCCGAATCCCCCTTGTTTCCAGGTGAGCCAAGTCAGAGGGATCACAATGTCGGAGTAATTATAAATAAAACGGCGGTAAAAATTCACAAAACCGAGAAAAGACTGGACATCTTTGACCTTTCTTGGTGTCGGCCATTCAACGATTGCACAAACCTTGTCGGCAGCCATGGTAAGGCCTGCCAGTGACATGATATAACCAAGGTATTCAACTGTGTCCACACTCCATTCGCATTTTGCGGCATTTGTGAAGAGCTTGTTCTTCCGTAGATGTTTGAGGACCTCTCAGACGTGTTCCCAATGTGAAGCGGGATCATCGGAACAGATGAGAATGTCGTCATGATAGACAATAACATTCACGTTGATGAGGTCCACTAAGATGTCATTGATGAAACATTGCCAAGCGGCAGGAGCGTTAGTGAGTCCAAATGGCATGACATTCCATTCATACAAACCCCAGCGGGTTTGGAAGGTCATCTTCCATTCGTCACCCTTGTTTATTCAGACAAGGTGATAAGCATGTTTGAGGTCGATCTTGGTGTAAATTCGCACTTTCTTTGGTGTGTCCAGTAGGTCCGAGATGAGCGGAAGCGGATAGCGGTCCTTTTTCGTGATCTTATTCAGACCTCGGAAATCCACACACAACCGCAATTTGCCGTCCTTCTTTGGTGCAAAGAGGATGGGAGTGCCGTGAGGGGAGTTGGATGGCACAATGAAACCGGTCTTGAGGTGTGTGTCAAGGAACTCGCGGAGAGCTTCCAACTCTCGTGGAGAAAGAGGAATAATGTGTCCGAGTGGCGGCTCGGCACCATCCTCCGATTTGATCTTTAGGTCGTAAGGTCAGTGCTCAGCTAGAACATCAGCTTCTACTTCGTCGAAAACATCGGCGAAGTCAAGATACTCTTCAGGAATGTCTGGTGCATCCTTCAGGAGCTTCCGAGGCGGAAGATTCAGCTGCCCGGGCGAGTACTTTGGAGTGTACCGCTCGGATGAGAAGTGGCTCAGTGCCAGAATCTTTACAGATTTGGTGAAAGGCGGCGGCGCCAACAAAAACAATACTGACATTGTCTTTCTCCAGCCATGAAGCCATTTGGTGAGCGACCAAAGGGTAGGAATAGATGGGTTCAAAAGGAAATTTCTCAGCAAGAGGCTGAGGAGTGGTGCGAGAGCGATTTCCGCAGGGAGAACTGGTAACGGGACTCACCACGGGTACAGAAGGTTTCTCCAAAGGAGAAGGAGATTTTCCCAGCGGTACCAAAGGTACCAGCGGAAGCGACGTCGGTAGTGATGCAACTTGTTGAGAGTTTCAGAATGTAATGGTTCTGGATTCCCAGTCAATCAACGGATTGTAGTGGGTCAAGAAACTATAACCTAAAAGAGCTTTACAAGAAGAATCCAAGGAGGTAACATAAAAAGACAAAGGAAGCAGCTTGCCCGAAGGGAACCGAACATTGAGGTTTGCGACCTCAGATATCGGTTTAGCAGAAAGTGAACCATCAAATAACCGGAGATTGATCAGAGGGATTGGAGAAGTAGGAATAGAATTCACGGAAATGTAATGGAAGTCAATAAAGCAATTGGTAGACCCGGAGTCAACCAGAGTTTTGAATTGTAATAATAGTGATGTATTTTCCAGTTCTTCTGGTAAAGAAATGTCAGTGGAAAGAGATAAAGTAAGAGATCGTTCATAATTGGAAAGAGCGGATGCGTTGAGAATTACTTCCCCAGAGGTACGAACCTAGTCAACGCAACTCCCATTTTGTACCGGGGCCTAGGAGTTGCGGACTATTTTTCCGGAACCAATTCCTTGGTTACGGAAGGTTGCTGCTCCTCGGTATGAGCGGCGCGGCCACTAGAGTTGTTGCCGTGACATTTGTTGCAATCCTCGAACTTGTGCTTTCCGCCGCAGAAGAAACAAAGGTTGTTCTTCTTGCGCCGTTCCACTTCAGCCGGTTTCAACTTGCCATCTGGTCCTAATACACTGGCATACGGCTTAGGCGTAGAGCCCGAAGCCTGCGAAGACAATCCGCCAGATTTCGCTTGTGGTTTTCCTCCGGTAGGTTTATTTCTGACAAAGATGCGGAAGCATTGAACGATCTATTGTTATTGTTATTAGCATTGGCAGATGTAGAATCATTTTGAGAGGAAGAGTTCAATGAACCCTTTTTCGTCGGAGAGGAAGTTTTACTGCTTGAACCACCTCCGGAAGTCCTTGCGACCTCTCGTTTGCACTGCTCTTCTTGCTGCCAATACCAATTATTGATACGAAGTACCTCGTATCCGGTAGTCCGCCAAAGTCCGCGGTTCGGGAACCTGAACTAATTCATCCTTAAGGCAATTTGCGAGACCGCGTTGATAAGCCCATTGAAGGGCGGATTCGTCCCACGTGGTAGCAGCCGCTAGAGTGTTGAAACGGATATTATATTTACATACTGGCTCGTTTTCCTTCATCCAAAGGTTACCGAGCTTATCTTCAGCATCACCCTGCGCATTGTAAAGCCTGAAATTCTCTTGCAACTCTTGGATAAGAGCCGAATAGGACAATGTCCAGGCAGGTAATGCAGCAAGGTTAGGATCGAGGATGTCAGGTTCGAACCATTCCTTTGCGGCTCCGCCGAGATAGGAGAGCGTATAATGGACTTTCCGAGCATCGGTAAAGTATGTCGGGCAATCAATGAAGACTAGAGAGAGTGTGACTAAAAAGCTTTTAAGCTTGCGGGGATCCAAGCCATTGAAACTTCAGGTTCTTTGACCTTTGATTTGGAATCGGAACTTTCGCTATTAGGTATGTTTAAACCGGCAAGTACAGTTCCTAGTCGATCGATGGATCCTCGGAAAGAGTGGAACAGACCAAGAAGCATTCGGTCACGTTCATCATCAGTGGTCGGCAGACTGCCTGGTCCACCGGGACCTCCAGGACCCCCAGGGGACCATCACCACCACCACCACCGCCTCCGGGGCCTCCAGGCGGACCAGGTCGGTGGGCTGGGTCTTCATCCCCATCACCATCATCTTCTTCATCACCCTGTTGGTCAGGGTTTGGACTTTCTTCTTCACGCCGTTTGCCTTGATCTTCCGAATGATGGGATTGTGAATCCCCCGTTTGTGTGGTTCGGCGCTTGGTGTTGGTTCCGCTGTCGCTTGTGTTTGCGACCATTCCATAAAAGCGTGGAGTTGTGCTGCCGCAGGTGAATCCGTAAGCAGAGAGATACGTGCTTCACCTAAGCTAGCAACATGATCTCTACGAGGTGTATGGATAATTACCGGGTTGTTGTTGAGGTCTACTGCATGAGCGAGCTCATATTTGGCACCCTCTAACCGACCGGTAACTGGGTCGGAAGAAACTATTGCTGGCGCAGCTGTTGTTACGGGACCAAAACCACTGCTCCTTCATCAAGCAGTACCTATTGCCGAAATGGAATCATTATAGGGCTGAAGGGATAAGGCGTTGACAGTGAAGGGATTTTGCATTGGGTCGGATGCGGTAGTAGTAGTGTGTGTACCGCGTACTGGGTTATGACGGATATTTGCACCTTCAGGAGCGGGTCTGGAGCAAGGATTCATAAGAAGGATTTAACACGACGTTGACGAGTATTAGTTTAAATATACTGTTAGGATCATGCAAGAACCAAGACTAGCCAAGGGTTCCCGGACGGAACCGAGATTACCAAAGCTTCAGCTAGCGACCGGAAGGTGATGGACGTTGGTGAAGCTATTAGCAACACCCTCGCCACGCCGTAATGTCCGATGAGGAAGAGCAAAGTTTAGCGAGACAAGATTTGTCAACATTGGCAAGCCGACGGTCGACTGAGATGATACTAAGATAAGTGGAAGTTACTTCCAAGAGGATATGGTGTATCCAAGATGATATTTAAACTAAGGTACGACAATCGAGTATAACTACGTTATATACTGTATCGACTGTCGGAACCTGAGTAGATAAAAGACAATAAGTATGTGACGCTGGAT
>ML769873.1:0-11228 GCA_009733575.1 Gymnopus androsaceus JB14
TATCAGCTCAGCTTTTGTGCACGACTACGAGAGAAATGTCGCCGACATTATCGTTGGGAAGCTTCTTCGTCTTCCTGCTCTTCAGCAACAGCTTTAGCGTGTGGAACCATGCTACGACGGGTCCATCTGAGGGCAGATCAGTTATCCTAGATTTTGTGGGACTCGGTGCGTTTTTGCCAAGTTATTCGTATAACAAGCTCATATTTTGAAATTTAGTGTATTTGCCTTCAAAATTCCAGCTGCTTTTTGTCGATTTCTCCATCATCTTCCTCCAAATGCTGCTCACAGTCATCTCATTCGAAATGCACACTCCGGAAAGCGGCACTGAGGACTCTAATGACAGTCGGTGCTCTTGGTCCCTGCCAACCACCCCAACAAATCTCCCTTCAGGCAAGTTTCATCATACTCTTGCTCTGACCATATCTGAAATCCACAGAGGCCTGGAACCTGGGATATCTATTCGAAGATTTACTCATGCTCCCACAGCGCAGAAGCCAACGCTGCAGGTGAAACTTGGGTGAAATTTGCACGATATCGCTTCACATCCAATGGTGCGTCGTTATCTTTTTGTCTCTTGAATCCTCGCCGACCCTTTTTCCCATGCAGGTTCTCAGCCAACATGTATCACCGCCATAATGAACTGGGTACATGGTACATACGCTATACAAAGCAACGGTTCCATCGTCCTTACTCCCAATGGTGACGGCTACCAACAAATCCAAGATCCTTGCGCTGCCGTCTCCAACTTTCTGGTACGCCTACTACGACCCTACCCTTGGTTCCTGTATAGTTTCGATGGCACTCCGCTTGCTCCAGTGTACATTGCTTCGACAACGCCTAATATGTTGCCGACACAGAGTTTGAGGAACGTAACACCTGCAACAACTGTGCTGTCGAGATGAGGAAATGGTGCAGTTAAGATGAACATAGGCGATTGGACGCTTGCTTCAACAGCAGCGACCGTTGTTCTTGCTGTTGCCGCCTCGCTACTATGAGGAGAGGGAACTCTAGGAGAGACAGCTAGACGGTTTTGGCTCCTCGGATTGTGATATCCCTCTCAACACGTGTAATCGTATTCGCTGCTTATGACCATCCCCATCCACATATATACTTCGCATCATCGAACAAACATTTGGACTGTCTTCTTTTCATCTTGCAACTTTTTTTTGCATGTTATCGTTTACCGTTACCCAACCTTGCCTATATAGCAACCGCATGCACAGTCGTCCTTCCGCCTCTCCTGGATGGTCAGTCGCCTTCTATATCGCCCTCCAAGCCGTCCTTTCCCTCTACGCATCCAGTCGTACTACTGGTATTGTACTCGGTGTCGCCCCACACCGTCCCCGTCTACGAGGATTTCGCGCTTCCTCACGCCATTCTCCGATTTGACCTTGCTGGTCGTGACCGACTTTTTGGTCAAGAACGTCATGGAGCATGGTTACCCATTCACCGTAACCGCCGAGCGTGAAATCGTTCGTAGCATCAAGCAGATGCTTTACTACATTGCCCTTGACTGTGAGCAGGAGCTTCAGACCGCTGCTCTCAAGAAGAGCTACGAGCTTCCCGATGGTACAACCCATGTTGTCCGTGATCTTGACCGTCCAGATTCCAGTGCGTAACTGTGTCTTATCCCAGCTTTTTTCCGATTCTAACAATTTATTTGCAGATACACAAGCGTGAAATTGTAGAGGCCGTTACTGTCATTGAGACGCTTCCAATGATGGTAGTCGGTGTTGTTGGCTACGTCAAAACTCCCCGTGGACTCCGCACCCTTACCACTGTTTGGCTTCACATCTTCAGACGAGCCTAAACGTTGAATCTACAAAAACTGGTACCATTCGAAGAAGGCCTTCACTTGTTACGCCAAGAAGCATGTGGAGGATGGTGGCAAGTCTGTTGCCCGCGAGCTTGAGCGTATTCGCAAATACTGTACCGTTGTTCGTGTCCTTACGCACACTCAAATCCGCAAGACTGGTCACTCGCAGATGAAGACACACCTTATGGAGATCCAGGTTAACGGCGGTTCGATCCCAGACAAGGTAGAGTTTACTCACGGCCTGTTTGAGAAGCCTGTCGAGGTCAGCTCTGTCTTTGAGCAGGATTGATGTCATTGCCATCACCAAGGGTCACGGTTTCGAGAGTGTAACTCACCGTTGGGGAACCAAGAAACTGCTGAGGAAGACGCACAAGGGTCTCAGGAAGGTGGCGTGTATCGGTGCACGACATCCTTCAATGGTCATGTTCTCAGTAGCCCGTGCTGGTCAAAGTACGTATCATCGCTCTCATTCCTCCTTTTCCCATACATATTGTCAACTTTAGATGGTTACCACCACCGTACCGAAATCAACAAAAAGGTGTACCGTATTGGTTCCAGTTCCGACGACGCCAACGCCACGACAGAGTCGGATGTTACCAAAAAGCAAAACATGCCCATGGGCGGTTTCCTTCATTATGGTATCATCAAGAATGATTTCCTGATGCTCAAGGGTTCCATCCTGGTACCAAGAAGCGTGTGATTGCCATCCGAAAATCGCTCATGGTCCTCACTTCTCACCGGGATCTCGAGAAGGCTCAGCTCAAGTTCAACGACACCTCAAGATTCGGTGCAAGTTTAAAAAACCGTGTTCACTCAATGCCCGTGCATGAGTATTGTCATCGCTCTTTATTTCGCAATGTTATATCCTACGCTTTCCATGTTTGTTTGTATTCTGTACTACATTGCTATGTTTATATGAGCTGTTGTTGGAAAAGCATAAATGCGTCTGTCTTATAGAGCTAGGGTTCCTGTATAACTATGGCAGTATTACTTAGTGGTAACTATGCTCATTATAATGTTGTTAGCACCTGCGCTACTTAGAGGTCTAGGGTTCGATCCGGTCAGTAAATCATAATAAAATTTTCCAACACAGTACTAATTTGCTTACATAATCTCATAGAATGAAACATCAAACGCCGAACTATAATAGTTCAGTAGAATAGTTATAGTAAGTAAGCTAAATGTAATAGTAAGTATAGTAGTAAGTAAAGTTAAGTAGTGTAATAGTAAGTACAGTAGTAAGTAAAGTTAAGTAGTGTAATAGTAAGTACAGTAGTAGTAAGTAAAGTAAAGTAGTTAGTAAAAGATACAGTAAGTCGTACAATTGTGTACTACAGTACTCTATAGACTATACTACTATACGCACTCAGTGATTATAAGCGCTTAGGTTTGCGGGCCTAGACACAAGCGCTTATCACCAAAGGCTGTGTTACAATTAAACGCTTAGTTACGATCTGACCTCTTCGGCATCATCGCTTATAACCGGGGTTCTGATTATGGGGCTTATGAGCGGTTACGGCCGGTTATGGCCGAAATTCAAAGTTTCCGACATAAACAAGTTCAAAAATTATCGGACCTAAAGAACCTAATGCAACAGGCAATATCTCCTCCCAGCACCTCACTGGACGGCGTCGTGGTGAGAAAATGCACATCCTTTAGAAAGGTACTAAAATGATCTGAAAAATGAGGATCTTTAGAAACTGTCCAGAGCTTGCGTGCGATAGTAGAGCTGATTTATTTTGAAAACATGGGTGGTCCGAGTCGTATGGAATAATGGAAAGAGCACAGTAGAATTAGCGCGCGTCCTTCTAAGCTCCAATTTCTTCTCCCATCATCCTTCCCTTGGCATCGCTTTACACTATTTAAGCTATCGATTTATAAACTCCTCGCTTGCGAAAGCACCAGCATGCAGCAACATTGAAATGGGCGGAAATTGACAACTCGGCGAAAACTACAAATGAATTGGTGACGCCGTACTTTAGCTTACATCGTCAGGGAAGACATTGTTTGGGAGTATGAAACGAAAAACGGGAACATACAATTTTCCATAAATTCTCAGCCTTGAATCCCTCCTGTCTCTGCTCACGCCCAGCGATGTCTCTTATATCTTACATATCCAATTTATCCTTCTCCACCAGTGATGGAGGCAAAACTTTCACTCGTCGGACGTTTGGGGTGGAAGCCTGGACACAGGCCACGGCACAAAAGTGAGTTAATCGGTCCTGTCAATCCGTTTACATGACTTGAATTTTCTGCAGTGACACAACTGACGGTTTATGCGCTTTTCATTCGGGAGCAAAGATCATCTTACCACATAATATTCCTGTCGATACCTTCAAGGCCTATATAACCTCAGCTTGGATTCGTCTACGTCATCAAGCCCCGATAGTCGCTGTGCGAAGCTGCCTTGCGCCGCGTACAGACTTCGATTTTGCCGCTGATTTTGTGTACGATGTCCCAATGAATCTCGGGGATGTGGAGGAATGGGCCAACGAAACGATCAAGTTCACCGAAAAGAAGATGGCTATGTCTGATCGGGAGTCGAACCTATACGAGACTTACTGGAAACCTTCCACAAACCGTTATTCTCATGAACTTGTCGTTGGTCCAGATGTCGAGGAAAGAAAATGGCATATTTTGTTTGTATTCCGATCTTTTTTTCTCGTTGCCTTCTAATTGATTCCTGGGTTTATAGGTTCCATGCTTGCCACGCAGCTATTGACGCTCGTGGAAGTCTACAGCTCTGCGAACTCTTACTAGACTATCTCACTGAATACATCATTCACGACAAACCCACCGATACACCAGTGGAGGTTTTGGAATGGGGTAAAGAGGTTGTGAGGCTTCCTCCTGCCGCTGTTTTAGCTGCAGTGAAAGCGGCTGGGTTGGAAGAGTCCAAGGTGATGGAGATTCCTGCAGTACCTGCGCAACATTTAGCACAACCCGTTAGTCAATCCTATTTTCTTCTCTAACATAGTGCGACCTAAACTCGCTTACACAGATATTATATCTGCATCCAGCTCCGCCTCTTGAACCAGCCCCCGACCACGCTGTGACGACTATAGATCTTGTATTGACAGAAGCGGAGACAATGAGTGTGCGCGGAGCATGTCGTGCACACGGTTACAGTGTCACCCAATTCCTTTTCGCTGTGAAAGCACTCACTGAGGTTGAGTGGTCGCTCACCAAATCGCTTGAGCACGAAAGCCTCTATAAGCCAATGCTAAAACATTACGCTGAATCGACGCATTTTCCGAGTGTCTTGAATATTGTTGATCAGGTATGCGCTACACTGTCATGTTCATTGGGAAGGAGCATTCATTTACAAAAGTTGTAGCGAATTAGACTCGGAGAGTACAACTCGCACAAAACAAGTACTTGCGGCTCTCCAGGGGTTTTAACTGATGGGTTCCCGCTCCTTCTTGCCATGGATCCAATTCGAAAAGCTTTGAAGTACGACCCATTGTCATTAGACTCGGACAAGAAGATTCAGCGTCATGTCAGCAAGGAGATCTTTTGGCACGGTGTCGTGAAGAATTCTAAGGAATCTTGGCAGAGCGAGAAGGTAAGCAAACAATTAAATTGAACAAGGATACACCTTCGAATTCATTTTTGCAGATCGACGTCGAAGCGTTTATCGCTCGAGAAATTCGACGTACCGCGACCGCTAAAGATTTTACAGCTACAGTTGATTCGTTCATGATGACAGGGCTTTTCACCTCATCCATCGGAGACATAGACCAGATGAAAATTTGTGAAGCCTACTCACCAATCAACTCCAAAGCGGCACTGGGTCCAAGAATACTTGTTGATGGATTCGTGTTTGCTGTCCGTGTCCCTACACCCATGAAGATGGTTATCTTCTGGCAATGGAACAATCGTCTAACGATTCGTCCAATCAGCGGTGCAAAGTATACATCACATACAGAGATGAGCGCTTTCATTGAAATTTTTAAAGCATGGATTGTTCAGACGTGCTGTATTTAACCACTCGCTTTCGCCCAACTTTGAAGTGTTACAGTTTTTTGTAGTACTTCTGTCAGAAGATAATTATATGGCTAAATGCCACACCGTACTACAAAGCGCGCTACCACAATTGCTCTTCGCTCTTTTCACCTATTGGCACAAGTGATTTTATCCATCTTGTCCGACTCCGTCATCTTCGTCAGATCCAGCTCCTGGCTCTTCAACCGTTATGCAAGAGGACCAGCGTCAAGCCTCATATCTTCAAAGTCGCAGTCGTTTCAGCTGCCGTCTCATCCTGCACCAGTAGTGTTGCTATTTTCAGCTGTCGGTGAGCCGTGAAGTTCCGTTTGCAAATCTAGACGAAGAGGGTACTGACTTACATTCCGCGAGGTACTCTGTTGCCTATCCGTTGCGTAGAGCAAAAATATCATGGTGGACAATACCTTATTGCAGGTGCTAACTAGTTTCTTTCGTTTGTCCTCTGTTAGTGCAGCGAACCGTGTCTCTTAGGCATGATAGACGCTACGCTACCAGTCTGTCCTCTTTCTTGGGGCAACGACTGCAAAGTCGGAAGCTGCAGAATCAAACTCGTGAGTGTAGTTTTTGACTTCGGGATGGTCGAGAGCTACGCCATAGCGAACCAGGCCGTGCGGAGCCCATATTTTGTCGAATATATGGACCCGGAGAGTGTCTTAGTGAGATTGGGGAAAGAGAGAGAGTAGACGGGAAGTAATGTGAAAATGCAGACTTTCATCCTCAAAAGTCGACGCGTCATATTGTCGACTAAAGGGTGCATACATGTACATAAAGATAGGTGAGATATATCATACAGCTATTAAGATACGAGAGCAATACCACGATATTAGGGAGGTAGGAATACAGCAAAAACTATTACAAGAACATAATGATCCGAAATGCTTCAATTAATGGACAAATCCTTCGAATATTCTCTGCTCGTCGATAGGAACGTCAAACAAAATGTAATCTTCGGGTGAAACGACTTGGTTCGAGAGCCCAATATTGTGGAGTGTGGCGTTGTCTACGCTAGGCTGGTGTCTGCTCGACATGGAACTCATCATAGCCTCTTGCGAATGATTCCAGAGTACACCATTGTACATTCCCGCTGCCTGTGGACGTGCTTCAGGAAAGTGGGAAGCTTGCGTCATCTGGTAATTCATCTCCGATGGATGCGACGCCCAGGAAGGCGTAGACAAGTGCATGGATGGAGTGGATGATGACGATAAAGTGCGGTCTATTGGCACGTCCATCATCTCTCCGCTCCAGCCTGTCAGAGAAGAGACTGTCGCAACCGGAGGAGTATGGTAAGCCGAAACCGGGAAGCTAGACGAAGTGGGTGGAGAACCAAATTCGAAAGGCGAGACGTGGTTTGAATGCTAAACAAGACGCTTG
Organism: Gymnopus androsaceus JB14; assembly: GCA_009733575.1. Classification (NCBI taxonomy): domain Eukaryota; kingdom Fungi; phylum Basidiomycota; class Agaricomycetes; order Agaricales; family Omphalotaceae; genus Gymnopus; species Gymnopus androsaceus. The sequence goes on from ML769873.1 coordinate 7,193, forward strand.
TTAGAAAATGCTCTACCGGATAGAAAAAGCAAGCTTACTTCGGTCTCTGGTGGATACACGAGCTCGAAGCTGTCCGACGACAAGGAAGGTGACGAAATCGAGGCTCTGACGCTCTGCATATCCGACTTGGTTCGATGCATTCCCATCCTCTTATCTGGAATGGGAAAGAGGGGTGGGAGAAGAGGCACAGACGTGGATCTACGCTTCAAGCGTTTAGGAGTGATCTCGACTGGCAAAGCAGAGGGAACACTGCTAATATGATCTGCACGATGTTCGTATGACTTTAATTGACTATCTGCTGATTTAGAAGCTCTAGAAACTGGTTTGGAGCGCGATTTACGGCGATGGGAAGAGTCGCTACGTGGTCTGGGTTGATATCGGTATCCGGGATGAGCGCGAGCATGGTCCCTCTTCTCCTTATCCGCCAGCAGTTTGTAATGGTTCTGCTTGTCCTCGGAAAGCGACTTCCACGCGACTCCGGCTCGTTTAGACATTGTTGTATCGACGTTCTGTCCACGTCTGCTGCTGCCTCCAGATGTCGGACCACGAGCATAGTTCTTGGAATATTCGCAGCGGAAGATGATGAAAGCGTTTCGAGGACGAGCTACCCAGTTCGGGTCGCCTTTTCTCGCAAGCTGATCGAAACTGGGTGAAGTATCAGTGTCCTCTTCGTAGGACGAACTCGAGAGAGGGCTGGCCGGCTCAAGCGCGCTGGAGAGTTCCTCTATCGCTTTAGTTGAAAGCGTCCAGCCAAAGATATGAGGCATGATGAAGAGGATGAGGTGGTTGCGGGGGTGTTGAAACAAGAAGTGCGTCTAGCTTTTATCTACACTATTATTCTGTGGGATAAATGGGCCCTGCATCTCAGATTTAGTTGATCAATGAACCACGATCGACCGAGCCACCACCAGCCACAGATGCAAATTCCACTCAAATTAAACTTTCTACTCTAGTCCAGCGGGGTGGTTTCAGTGCATCTCGGAACAACACAAAAAATAAATATATTACGGAACTTTTTGGGGGAAGGAGTGACGAAGATGAGAGCCTCTCTGAGTCTTCCCATTATCCAGTTTGCACCATCCTTGCACCCCGATCTTCCAGGAATTCTCGAAAACGTCTTCTTTCGCAACTTTCTTCATCAGATTGTCCCTGCTTACAGTCTGAAACTTAAAATCTCCCCGGTGTTCTGAGACCTGTCAGTCCCAGGTCCGTCATAGACATTTATTGTGAGGGGCTATCAGAATAGTCTAAAAGTGGCAAGCCGCGGTAGCAAAGCTCGCTCAACTGCAATGTCTTGCTTCTCGTTTCAAATTTTTTCGTTCAAGGTTCGGGACTGTAGAGGTCTTTCGCTCAAATCGAGGTCTCTGCGCGATAAACCTAAGTAGTATGCGAGGACGCGAGTGATGTATGTGTTCCTAAAAGTTTTAATTATTCTGGAGACGAGCGCATCTATGTATGATGAAGTGCTGCCAGTAGCAATATCGGCTCTGAACCTCACCCTGCGGCAATAAAAATGAAACGTTAAAATCCTGGCCCCTGAGCTCTCAATTCCGCCGGTCTTCTTTTGGGTACTGCTGCCGCCGGCTGAACACCAAATTCCCCATCCACGCAAACGAGAACCATCAGAACGAAGGAACGAAAACGCTCCCCTCCCTGTCCTGAGGTATCATTGCAAGGCGGAAAATGCAAAAGTCTCAGGCCTGACCAGGTCATAACTGAAATTTAGGATCGCTTACCTCGGTGGACGCGGAGAGGGATGAGATGTGGGTCCAGTCGAGCTCTGAGTACCAATACTATAAACCTTGAGTACTGGGATTCTGGTCTTCATACTTCTATTCGATGTTTTTCTACTAGATTGTTTCAATTTGAATCACTGTTGACTTGAGGTCAAAACTACTATTGTTCGGCGCTTAGCAGTACTTACAGCCTACCAAGACGAATTCGATAGAAAGCTAATACACTGGGCGGAGTGGTCGGGGAAAACCGAGTAAATGACGACAAATCCGACAGCCACGAAGCTTTACCAGGATCCCACCGTGGTCCCGAGGAGAGCTATATGATTGAAGAGCTAGCTATATAGATGAGATCATGTGGAAGGAGCTGGATGAGGTAGATCGCGTAGGGCGAGTAGTATGCGTCGAACTCGCAAGAATAGTAATCCCATTTCCGTGTAGAGTGGTATGATTATTGAGTTATCCCGGCCTGGCTTGACGTAGGAAACATGTCTGGACAACCTGTAATTAAGTAGTCGAAACAGTCGACATCGACATTTAATCAAATGCCAGTCAATTAAGGCTGTATACAGATTTCGGGGCACTTTTAGAGGCATCCGTGAGGGTCCGACCAGTATTTTGCAACCAAGGACACCTTTCGCAGCTCCTAGTATGACCAAGAGCCTTATCTTAAACATAAGTCCCACCACTGGACGTTACAGGAGCTACCTAATGACAGACCTCCATTATTTGCATTCCGTTTAACCCCTCTTATATATGGCAGGTTGCATGGTCGTCTGGGTGGTACCGAGTACTAAGGTGAAAGGTTACGGCTGGTTATGGTAATACTAAGAGATTGTTTGAGAGTATGAACCGAAAAGCTGGCCATACAGTTTCCATAAATTCTCAGCCTTGAACCCCTCCTGTCTCTGCTCACGCCCAGCGATGTCTCTTATATCTCACATATCCAATTTGTCCTTCTCCTCCAGTGATGGAGGCAAAACTTTCACTCGCCAGACGTTTGGGGCGGAAGCCTTGGCACAGGCCTGGGCACAAGAGTGAGTTAATCGGTCCTGTCAATCCGTTTACATGACTTGAATTTTCTGCAGTGACACGACCGACGGCTTTTGCGCTTTTCATTCGGGAGTAAAGATCATCTTACCACAAGATGTTTCTGTCGATTCCTTCAAGGCCTATATAACTTCAGCTTGGATTCGTCTACGTCATCAAGCTCCGACGATCGCTATACGAAGCTGCCTTGCGCCGCGTACAGACTTCGATTTTGCCGCTGATTTCGTGTACGATGTCCCAATGAATCTCGGGGATGTGGAGGAATGGGCCAACGAAACGATCAAGTTCACTGAAAAGAAGATAACTATGTCTGATCGGGAGTTGAGCCTATACGAGACTTACTGGAAACCTTCCGCAAATCATTATTCTCATGAGCTTGTCATTGGTCCAGATGTTGAGGAAAGAAAATGGCATATTTTGTCTGTATTCCGAATTATTTTTCTCGTTGCATTCTAATCGATATCTGGATTTATAGGTTTCATGCTTGCCACGCAGCTATTGATGCTCGTGGAAGTATACAGCTCTACGAGCTCTTACTGGATTATCTCACTGAATACATCATTCAAGGCAAACCTGCCGATGCACCAGTAGTGGCTTTGGAATGGGGTAAAGAGGTTGTGAGGCTTCCTCCTGCCGCTGTTTTAGCTGCAGTGAAAGCGGCAGGGCTGGAAGAGTCCAAGGTGATGGAGATCCCTGTAGCACCTGCGCAACATTTAGCACAACCTGTTAGTCAATCCTACTTTTTTCTCCTCTAACTTAGTGCGAGTTAAACAGGTATTATATCTCCGTCCAGCCCCACCTCTTGAACCAGCCCCAACCACACGGTGACGACTATAGATCTTACGTTGACAGAGGCGGAGACAATAAGTGTGCGCGAAGCATGTCGGGCACACAGTTGCAGCGTCACCCAATTTCTTGTCGCTGTGAAAGCACTCGCCGAGGTTGAGTGGTCGCTCACTAAATCTCTCTGAGCACGAAGGAGCTCTATAAGCCAATGCTGAAACATTATACTGAATCGACGCATGTTGCGAGTGCCTCGAATATTGTTGATCAGGTATGTGCTATAATGTCATGTTTGCATTTATTACAAAAGTTCTAGCGAATTAGACTCGGACAGTACAACTCACACAAAACAAGTACTTACGGCTCTCCAGGGCACTCGGCCGAAGGTTTCCCGCTCCTTATTTCCATGGATCCCATTCGAAAAGCTTTGAAGTATGACCCATTGTCATCAGACTCGGACAAAAGATCCT
>ML769873.1:11253-38947 GCA_009733575.1 Gymnopus androsaceus JB14
GGGAAAACCGAGTAAATGACGACAAATCCGACAGCCACGAAGCTTTACCAGGATCCCACCGTGGTCCCGAGGAGAGCTATATGATTGAAGAGCTAGCTATATAGATGAGATCACTGTGGAAGGAGCTGGATGAGGTAGATCGCGTAGGCGAGTAGTATGCGTCGAACTCGCAAGAATAGTAATCCCATTTCCGTGTAGAGTGGTATGATTATTGAGTTATCCCGGCCAGGCTCGACGTAGGAAAGATGTCTGGACAACCTGTAATTAAGTAGTCTAAACAGTCGACATCGACATTTAATCAAATGTCAGTCAATTAAGGCTGTATACAGATTTCGGGGCACTTTTAGAGGCATCCGTGAGGGTCCGACCAGTATTTTGCAACCAAGGACACCTTTCGCAGCTCCTAGTATGACCAAGAGCCTTATCTTAAACATAAGTCCCACCACTGGACGTTACAGGAGCTACCTAATGACAGACCTCCATTATTTGCATTCCGTTTAACCCCTCTTATATACGGCAGGTTGCATGGTCGTCTGGGTGGTACCGAGTACTAAGGTGAAAGGTTACGGCTGGTTATGGTAATACTAAGAGATTGTTTAAGAGTATGAAGCCGAAAAGCTGGCCATACAGTTTCCATAAATTCTCAGCCTTGAACCCCTCCTGTCTCTGCTCACGCCCAGCGATGTCTCTTATATCTCACATATCCAATTTGTCCTTCTCCTCCAGTGATGGAGGCAAAACTTTCACTCGCCAGACGTTTGGGGCGGAAGCCTTGGCACAGGCCTGGGCACAAGAGTGAGTTAATCGGTCCTGTCAATCCGTTTACATGACTTGAATTTTCTGCAGTGACACGACCGACGGCTTTTGCGCTTTTCATTCGGGAGTAAAGATCATCTTACCACAAGATGTTTCTGTCGATTCCTTCAAGGCCAACATAACTTCAGCTTGGATTCGTCTACGTCATCAAGCCCCGATAGTCGCTGTGCGAAGCTGCCTTGCGTCGCGTACGGACTTCGATTACGCCGCTGATTTCGTGTATGATGCCCCAAAGAATCTCAAGGATGCGGAGGAATGGGCCAGAGAGACGATCAAGTTCACTGAAAAGAAGATAACTATGTCTGATCGGGAGTTGAGCCTATACGAGACTTACTGGAAACCTTCCGCAAATCATTATTCTCATGAGCTTGTCATTGGTCCAGATGTCGAGGAAAGAAAATGGCATATTTTGTTTGTATTCCGATTTATTTTTCTCGTTGCATTCTAATTGATATCTGGAGTTATAGGTTTCATGCTTGCCACGCAGCTATTGATGCTCGTGGAAGTATACAGCTCTACGAGCTCTTACTGGATTATCTCACTGAATACATCATTCAAGGCAAACCTGCCGATGCACCAGTAGTGGCTTTGGAATGGGGTAAAGAGGTTGTGAGGCTTCCTCCTGCCGCTGTTTTAGCTGCAGTGAAAGCGGCAGGGCTGGAAGAGTCCAAGGTGATGGAGATCCCTGTAGCACCTGCGCAACATTTAGCACAACCTGTTAGTCAATCCTACTTTCTTCTCCTCTAACTTAGTGCGAGTTAAACAGGTATTATATCTCCGTCCAGCTTCACCTCTTGAACCAGCCCCCAACCACACGGTGACGACTATAGATCTTACGTTGACAGAGGCGGAGACAATAAGTGTGCGCGAAGCATGTCGGGCACACGGTTGCAGCGTCACCCAATTTCTTGTCGCTGTGAAAGCACTTGCCGAGGTTGAGTGGTCGCTCACCAAATCGCTTGAGCACGAAAGCCTCTATAAGCCAATGCTAAAACATTACGCTGAATCGACGCATGTTGCGAGTGCCTCGAACATTGTTGATCAGGTATGTGCTATACTGTCATGCTCTTTGGGAAGGAGCAATTATTTACAAAAGTTCTAGCGAATTAGACTCGGACAGTACAACTCACACAAAACAAGTACTTACGGCTCTCCAGGGCACTCGGCCGAAGGTTTCCCGCTCCTTATTTCCATGGATCCCATTCGAAAAGCTTTGAAGTATGACCCATTGTCATCAGACTCGGACAAAAGAATTCAGCGACATGTCAGCAAGGAGCTCTTTTGGCACGGTGTCGTGAAGAATGTTCAGGAATCTTGGCAGAGCGAGAAGGTGAGTAAATAATGAATTGAACAAGGATACACCTCCGAATTCATTATTACAGATCGACCTCGAAGCGTTTATCGATCGATCGATTCAATGTACCGCGACCGCTAAAAACTTTACTACAGCTGTAGTTGAATCGTTCATGGTGCCAGCAATTTGCACCTCATCTATCGGAGACATAGACCAGCTGAAAATATGCCAAGCCTACTCACCAATCAACTCCAAAGCGGCACTGGGTCCAAGACTACTTGTTGATGGATTTGTGTTTGCTGCCCGTGTCCCTACACCGATGAAGACAATTGTCTCCTGGCAGTGGAACAATCGTCTAACGATTCGCTCGATTAGCGGTGCAAAGTATACATCACATACAGAGATGAGCGCCTTCAATGAAAAATTTAAAGCATGGATTGTTCAGACATGCTGTATTCCATCACTTCATTTCACCCGACTTTAAAATTTGTAGTACTTTTGTCGGGATATGGCTACTCGAATTACATAGACCTAGCTAGAGGCGCGCCAGCCGCAGCCGAAGTCACGCCACTGTGACACCGTGTTGTAACAAGATCACTTCCTTTACTCTTTCCCTATAACTGCTTCCTACATTAGATATACAAATCCTGTTAAATGTTGACGGGCGTTTAGTGTGGCGCCGTATGTTTGGTTTGGCTTTCCTTTTCGGGTTCTATGTTCTTATTTGGTAATTGTCTTTATTTGTTTACCAACGTGACCTTTTTCCCGTACTATATAAAGCTGGGCACGTCGATTCCCCGCTTCCCTCAGTTCCATCATTACGACTGAGGGTAAGCGTCTTACCTACAATTTCTCTTACATTACTGACTTTACCTATAGCCCTCGTTGTATTCATCGTGTCTATAGGAATTTCACAGATTTGCAGTCAGAATAGCGAGATGACTAAGCATGTGGGGTTCTGATGAGTCACACTGCTTCCATGATGGATGGTGGCTTAAGGGGGACTGTTGGAAATGAATCCACATCCATTGAATATGGTCAAGTAGCTCAGTGGTTAGAGCACTGCGCTCAGTTTGGCAGGGGCCTGGGTTCAATCCCCAGGTTGGTCATTCTTTGTTATTCTTACAATTTTTTTTTTTTTTTTTTTTTCTTTTTTTTGGAATGGTACAGGCAGGTCATATCTGGTACAACAAACTTGAAGCCCAGTTCAAATTGTGCCCCTTCATCGTCTCCAACAATGCAATCGCTCCAAGGTTATCAACCAGCAAACCCATCGGACCTCCCATATCCAAGTCCACTTCTTGCAACCAACTCGCCATCCAGATAGCCTGCTGAACGCACTTTGCTAACACAATGTATTCCGATTCTGTTGATGATAACGGTACTAGGTTCTGCTTCTTCAAAGCCCATGCCACAGGACAACCATTCATCAAGAATATATATCCAGAAGTTGACTGACGCGTAGCTTTGCAACCAGCCCAATCCGTATCCGAGTAACCCACCGTCGTAACCTTCTTACGCAAGGCAAGGGGCGTTCAAAAAGTAGATTCACTAAACCGACTACCCCCAGGTAGTACTACTACTTTGGGTCCCGGGGTCCTGAAAAACACAGCCACTTCACTAATTACACCTCTTGAGCACATCTTTTTACTAAGCCAATAAAGTAACTTCGGACTTGTTCTCATTCAAATTATTATGCAAATTTATGTTAATTTGCCTCTTTGGATTTTTTTTCTGGGCTGAGATATGATTGAGAGAGCCTCGCCGAAGTGCAAGAACTGGAAGAACAAGTTTAGCGCCCATCCGACTTTTCGCATTGCAGTCCCCGCAAGCTGTGCAAATCCGATAGAGTTACGACAGAGTTACCTTTTGGAGCACAAAATTGAGCGGCTATCATCGGATATTAATTTAAAGTAGTAGGGTACTCTTGGGGTCCTTGCTTTCACTTTTTCCAGAGTCAGTTTAGTGAATCTACGTCTTGAACGCCCCTTGACGCAAGGTTTGTATTTCACTCCGTAGTGGACTGTCATTAGAATATAACGGCATAATTTGATGAGAAGATCCCAATCTTCAGGAAACGGTTCATTCTGAACTGTTGCCAGACTCGAACATGCGGAACTAATGTCCGGTCTGCTGCATCCACCTCCCCATTGGCAACAACCCAGCAGACCTCGGTATGGCTTGTCACTCATGAACACATCATCTTGCTTCGACCGCTTTCCTCTTCTGTATCTTGCTGAATAGACTCTGGGTTTACCTTCACTGCCTTGCCGTTGTTGAAATTTATCCTTCTTGCTGTTGTCAAAACTTTATCTTTATCCTTCCAAATATGAGCTTGATGCCGTCCAGTCAGCTTCCGTTTCTTATCTCGTTCCCCAAGGAAAAGCAACTGAAAGGTGCTTCGAACTGGGCTGCTTTCTGTGATCACATCAAGAGCGTTGCTTGTTCTTATGGAATGACTGGATATCTCCTTGGATCCATCATCTGTCCTGCTCAAAACGCTGCTCCCGCTGTCCTCGCTGCCAGTACCACTCAAGCTGCTATCATTGTTCCTGTCGCTACTCCTGTCAATTTGCAAAACCCGTCTGATCAGGAATGGGAGCTTCAGGATGGTTGTCTCGCTGGAATCATTTACCAAAATATTCATGATCCCGGTTTGATTAATCTGGGTGCTGAGCTCACAGCAAACCAGATGTGGGTCAAGTTGACTGGCAAATACGAGAAACAAAGTGCAGCCAATCGGACTCTTGCTACGGAATGTCTTCATCAGCTCAAGTACGCCGAAGGGATGCCCTTTGAGAAGCATTTTGGTGCCTTGGAAGCTCTATGTCAGGATGCCTTGGATGCTGGATGCACAGTCACCAATGCCAAGCTCTGTGGATATTTCCTCAGTTCTTTGCCGATTCCTTCCCATCTCTGGATTATTCAGAATCATGGCTCTTGCACGTACAAGGAGATCAAGCAGTTCCTGGAAGAGTACAATATCCGACTTCGTCTTGCTGGAGGCTTCAAATCCGATGGGTCATCTGCTCTCGTGACAGTTATGAACACTACGTACGCATGGAAGCCCTTCATTTGCAAGAATTGCAAGTGTTCTGGCACAGTCAGAAACAGTGCTGGTCACCTGGTGGTGCCAAGCATCGTGCTCCTGCCTGGTGGAAACGGGGTATTGAATCAAACAGACCTGCTGCCGCTGCAGTCAATGGGAGTTCTTCTGTCACCGAGCAGATTGTTGCTGCTGCTACTTACGATTTTGGTTGCAGTGGTGCATTTGGTACTCCAGTTCATGCTGCGGTAACTGACTCGAACCTCTTTAGATGCAGAGGGGAAAGCATTGCCGTGGTAGATAATAACTGGTTGTACAATACGCTACCTACTCTTCTGATGTTTATGTTATCCTCACCTTTGTATCCTTCAATTGATCATAATCCCACCTATATCAACAGTGCTGCTTCTGAGTGGTGCATTCGTGATAAGTCAATGTTCATCGAATACACGCCTGTTTGTATTGTGGGTTGTATGGCTATGGAGGGAGAAGGTGGACAATTCGTTATTGAGGGAAGAGGTATTGTTGATTTGCACATACGAACATCTAACAGGATAATAAACAAACTGCGTTTTCCCGCTTCGCATACTCCTTCATTCTTGATGAACCTGTTATCGCTCCCGGCTATGGACGTTCTGGGTTATCGGGGGATGTGGGGGAGTGGTGTCTTGACGGTTGCGGATAAGACTGGGAAGGTAGTGGTGGATGGAAAGTTGGCCTTTGAGAAGGCACATCACTGTTTATACAAGGTGGACGTTGTCGATGTGAAGCCACCTGTGGTGGCAGTTAGCATGAAATCTCAGTCAATGAATGTACCTTGCTCATTGGAGATGTGGCATGTTCATTTTGGCCATGCGGTAATACACCGAATTTTTGGCAAGACCTCAAGAACACGATTCTTGACAAGTTTGCTTCTAGAGATGGTATAAGAGAGCTATAGTAAGCCCGAGCTGATAGCTGTAATGAGTCTAATAAGTGTGGAAGTACTCGGACCAACAGAGCCACGGTATTAGACTTTGCGAAACGGGACAGAACCAATTCCAGTGGGCTGATGCCAAGATTGTCATGATAGCCAAAGGATACTTCAAAGCTTGATACCGAGGAAGCGCTAATAATCTGTTTGGCACCGAACAAACGGATAACCGGTGTATGCCGAAAGAACGAAACAAGAACAGGAGGATTGACGAAGCCAAGAGAGTATACGTAGACCCTCGAAGTGACGTGTACCAGTATCGGAAGGCGTATGTGTCTGCCGAGAAACAGAAGAAACAATGTGTAATAGACAGAGATTCGAGCTAGGAGAATAACACCATACATTAGTTGGTGTTTTCCTGCATGAATATACTGCAGGGATATAGAGATATGGGTATGATTGGAAAGCTACGAGGATGGAGAATGATAATACAAAAGAAGGAAAGGGGGACACAATAAGTTACAACAAGAAATAGAACTATGATGGGATTAGTGAGCACGGCACTGGACATGCATCAGCTACATAGCAGTACGCGTTGCCCAGGAAAGGACCAAAGGTGTATAACCCAGATAGAAATAGGGTATAATGCCCATAAGAAGCAGATGAACAGACATTAGGGTTGCAGATATATGCATATACAGACTACTTTATTATAATTTCTCCTTTTCGGAACAAGTTGTACCATTTCTCCGGATTCTCGAAGTACCTTATTATTTAACCGGCGTCTGGCTGATGTTGCGCTTCATACACATATACACGCATATGAATTTGCGACAAGTTCCTTGGACTTACCATAGCAACATTACCTTACATACCAGTTATTGGTGCTCTTGGGCACATTTCGTTCCTTACTACAACCACCATAGATACATAGGGGACTCGGTATGTATAAAACCAGTACCATGTCAAGATAGATAGATTTTCACCTACTTTCGAATATACATTCTTTATCCCGTGAACAACCTCGAATCGCCCTCTTGAACCCAAAGCACGTTTCCGTCTACACATGGAACCAAGCTTTACATCTGGACACCGCAAGGGGGTAATCCAGTGTTGTTTGCAACAACTCCTATCTTCTCAAGACATCTTGACCACATTGAGAAGGCTTGAGAACCCGTCGTCTCTCTCCAGAGTCTTAAGAGCTACTCACTGTTCTACAGTCCGCTGAACTTAGCTTCGAAGTCTTGGATGTTTTTGAACCCATACCTGATGATGAAGCCACACATAATCAGCTTTCCCTGTTATCACCTTTATCTACACCACCCGATACTCCTCCAGAATGGACTCCTAGTCCCGGAAGTCCCAGATACCGAACTCCTAGTCCAAGGAGCATTAACCCAACCCTAGTCCCAGGGTTAATTCAGATACCAGACCTACTCCAGGGTCTACTCAACACATAAATCCCATTCCAAACACTACCCGATTGCCACAGATGGCCACGTTACACCCTCTTCCTGCTCGAAATGAGCGTTCAGCCCCTAAATGGGATTCAAAGTATGAAGAGCAACTTCCTACCTTTTTTCGAGGAATTCGAAACAGTTGCGAAAAGCTGCAGGTATCAACGCTGATGATGCAGAGATGAAGAAGGGAGTTCTTCGCTACGCTGATCCTGAATTCGATGAGGTTCTGGCGAACCCTCCCCACATTCAAAGAAGTTGCCAAAACGTGGGCTGAATTCAAGAAAGAGGTCTTGTCCCACTATCCTGGTGCATTGGAGGTGGCGGAGGCGACAACCGAGGACCTGAAGAAGGTTGTCAGTGAGTTCGCTAAGTCCGGAATATCAAACAGTAAAGAACTTGGTACTTACCACCAAAAATTCTCCATCGTTGCCGATTCCCTCCAGGAACATGGTATCCTTTCCGGGGTCCAAGTCACCAGCTTCTACGTGCAGGCATTCCCCGATTCCATCCTGCATCCGTCTAGATACACGTTTACAGGTGTCATTCCCGAAGAAGGTTAAAGGTCAAGCATATTCACTTACCGAATTATGCGAAGCCATCGATTTACTCCTTTCTGACGCATTGACCACCGTGATAGGTGGAAATTTTAGCGTCGGGGACCAATCTCTGGTCCCCGCTTCCTCCACAACAGCTTCGGTTACTCCCAAGTTGGAATCTACGGACTCAAAGCTTGATCAGTTCCTGGCATTGTTCACCCAAATGATGAGCCAGATGGGAAATAATAACTCACCTCAGTCTAGTGGTGGTAACCATCCTCCAAAACAGAACCGATCCAACAAATGCTTCTGGGACAATTGTGATAGTCCCAACTTCGATACTTGCGTTGACCTAAGAGATTGGGTTGAAAAGGGTCGAGTTGAGTGCAGCGAGAATGGATTCATGCAACTTAAGAGTGGTCAGTGTCTCCCTCGTAATCAATGATATATAGAAGGTACCTTAAAACAATGTTTCAAATGTTATTTCGAAGACCATCCGTCCGAGAAGTCCTGGTTGTTGGAGTCACCCCAGGTCACAACGGGTCCATTGGCAGGAGTCGACATGAGTACCCATTCCTCCTATTCTCTCCATGGGTTCTAAGGTCCGTTGATGCTCGCAAAGGCTGTATTGTATATGGCGAGTCCCGTCAAGGAAGAGCCAGAAGCTGAAGCAATATGTCAGCTCATCTTCAAAATGGAAACTCGTCGAGCAACAAAGGAAGCTAAAGACAAGGACGTACCTGATAAAATGTTGTTGAAGCCTATATCCAAACCTAATACCTCCTCCCCACAATCCTGAGCCTTCCCAACCAATTCCTCCCGTTCCTGGTCCAACGAGACCGCCGAAGCCTATCATAGGCAAACTTCCTCCGAATTACATCCCCCCACAGGAAAGGACAGTTGGTGTCCCTCCTAAGGATGATGTTTGTAACTTTTGTTACAGAGCACCCATTGAGACTGAAGCTGCCATAGAACAGGTTGTTCAGGCAGGACTTTCAAGCGTGGTATCTATTAGACAAGACGATTTGTTAGCAATTGCGCCAGATTACCGAAGAAAAGTAGAAGAAAGCGTAACGAGCTGTTGAATTGGAATCGATGGTAATCTATTGGAAGATATTGAACCGACTTACCTTTTGGAATCTGCAAAATCACTGTCCCCGGGTAGGACTTGGTACAGCGACATAGAATCCCTCCCATTTGCCCTGAAAGACCCTCCAGATCCGGTGGCAGTCTTCTTCCAGGAATTCGGAGATGCAAGGGAAGGGATGATTTCTACATCGCCAAAGAATTGTCGAGCATCCGAGGCCTGAACGCTCTCATTGGAGAACGTGCTGTTCATTGTGTTGCAGACAGTGGCTGTAGTAAAGTTGCGATGTCCGACGTGACTAGCAATGCATTAGGTCTCTCCTTCGATCCAAAATGTTGAATTCCACTACAAAGTGCGAATGGTAAGATGGACTGGATGCTTGGAGTTGCAAAAGACATACCGTTTTGGTTCGGCAACATAATCTCATTCCTGCAAGTCCATATGGTTGAGTTGCCTGCATACAACATCTTGCTGGGTCGTCCTTTTGAGATCCTCACCCAAGCCTGTATCCAGAATTTCCTCTCTGGCGATCAGCACTATACGCTGACCAACCCCAATACCAACAAAGTTGTTACAATCCCCACCATCCCTCGAGAGCTTCCGCGGTTTCACAAGGAGGATGGAAGGGACAGAAGAAATCACCAAGTTGAACGATGAGGACGTGAACGATGCAGCGTTAAAATCGGACTTATCTAATCTCGGCGCCAATATTTCTATTTCTCTTAAATCCGACGTCCTTGGTCCGGCACCAAGTTCCGATCAAATTATCTTGGTGTTCATGCTTAATTCTCTTACAATGCAACAATGTATGTGTCAATCCTTCAGTGTTCGGCCATCCTAGCCTCCTCCATCATCTCCTCTGGTCTATCCTCTCCCTGTTCCACTTAGGTGGTATTCTTCCCCACCTTCCTTCTCAACTTAAATCCTTACCATTGACCCCAAATAATAATTCCATTCCTATACCCATAAAGCATCTCATTTGTTTTTCTTTTTTTTCTCTCTTTCTTTCTTTTTTTTTCCGCTCCATTTGGTCCCCCCCGTGGTTTCTTTTTTTTAAAGTGGAGAGGGGATGTTGCGCTTCATACATGTATACACGTGTATGAATTTACAACAAGTTCCTTGGACTTACCATAGCTACATTACCTTACATACCAGTTATCAGTGCTCTCAGGCACGTTTTGTTCCTTACTACAACCACCATAGATACATAGGGGACTTGGTACGTATAAAACCAGTACCGCGTCAAGATAGATAGATTTTTACCTACTTTTGAATATACATTCTTTATCCCGCGAACAACCTCGAATCGCCCTCTCGAACCCAAAGCATGTTTCCGTCTACACACAGAACCAAGCTTTACACCGAGAGTAGTATAAAAGCCTAGCTATATTTCCTTTGAAAACAAGTTACCTTTGGACCTCATTTGTTGCTAGTGTGAATCCTCGTTGATGTAGCTATGGCTGAGACAGGAAAGATACCACTCTCTTGTGAACCAAAGTAATACTTCATGTGGTACGGAAAAGAGTTGTTTATTGCGCCCAGTGTTAGAGACTTATAATCCTGACAACTATGAAAACCCCAGACTTATACCAAGTCAAATTGTTGTTTTAGTTTCGAGGAGTCTAGTGTGACCACCGAGAAACAACCATCTGTTGCGACTGAGCTCAGGTGTACAGGAAACAAACTGTCTGCTGTCCTGAGTGGTTTTGCCCTACTGTTGGGAATCATTTTGTTGAACCAAGCCATATTGTTGGTGGTTCTTTTTGTTGTCATTGTTATATTGTTGCCCCTGTCATTGCCCCGAATCAGTATAGATTGATTAGAAAAGGAGTTCCTATCCTTCAATTGTCTACCAGCATCACTTCAAGAAACACCAGTCACTTTCGAGAGACAAATAGAGTATTTTCTTTGCGGAACCTTTGACAATGCACCCTTGCTATTTAAATTGATAGCCAAACCCCCTGTGTTCCGATTGCTTAGTGTTGATTGCTCTACACTATTTGAACCAATGGACCCACAGCTCGTTAGCGGATATAAATGTCATTTGCATGATGTCAAAGAAGGGCTTGGTTGGTAGGTTGAATATCTCGGATATGACAGTGTGCGGAAAGTGCAAGGTCTGCTTACTTACGAAGGCTACAAGAAGGCCATTTGATGCAGTCATTATCCTGTTGTCGGAACCTTTGGATTGTGTTAGCCTTGACTTGTGGGGGAGAGCAAGAACTACCAGTCTCGGTGGTGCTGTCTACATGCTGCTAGCATGCGACAACAGTACAGGCATACCTTTTCCTTATATCTCCACCACAAAGGATGCTCTGAAAATCCTATCATTGGTAAAAGTCTTTGTTGCTATAGCTGAAACTCAAATGGGGAGGAAAGTACACGTCTTTTGTATTGACTTTGGTTGAGAATTTGACAACAAGTGGTTTGAAGATTTTGCAATGAAAAGGGAATTGTCATTGAGCGTGTTCCTAAAGACTCTTCAGCAGCAAATGGACAGGTAGAACAAGAAAACTGTACCATTATCGAAGGTACTCATGCCATGTTGGAGAATTCTAACCTGGACAAGAGGTTCTGGGTGGAGACTGCTGCTGCTCAATGTTATATTTGAGGTTTTATCCCATCAGCAAAAACTGTTTTGGGCCCAGGAGGATCTAAGGTCACCTAGTCCTCTTAGGCAACCTGAGGCATCCTAGTTGGCCCAGGAAAAAGGGTAAAACTTTGGACACCTCAGGTATCCTAGTCATCCTGGGATGTCCTGGGGCATCCTGGGGCATCCTGAGGCATCCTAGGATAAAAGTTCCTACTTTTTTTGTTCAGACGTGGTTCTGTGGGTCATCAACTTCATTTCGGGGTGAATGGGCCAGCCTCATACTCCTGCGGCGATTTTTAAAGCATGCTCCCAATTGTCTTTTTCGCCTTGTCTCATGACAACAGAAATCAAGCCTATTGTTTTTCATGGGCATAAATTCCATTGGAGATTGAGAGCCGTTCATCCCTTCTTCCCTATATCCCCTTCACACTGCCTGGCGCAGTCATTAATGTCTAATCTATCGTCCCCCGAGACCACCACTATCACTACATTTTCCTCACCGAGGAGTGCTCCGCATCCCAGAGTGATCCCACTCTTCTCCTCGACAGTATCTCGATGGTGTTTTGGACAGCCCTCCATTCACAAGGAGCTTCGTTCAAAGCCTCTCTTTCATCCTTACCCCACAACCAAACGCCCCACCCCATTGAATGTGGTGGACTCATCATCCTCTGGAGACGCACCCGCCCCCAGTTCTCCCTTGACTCCAATGACTGATGAACATCCTCACGAAAGGACCGAGAGCTCAATACCAATCCTTACCCCGCCGCCACCTGGTACGCTCACAGTTGCCAGTCTAAAGTTGCCGACAGCAACATCGAGAGATTATCGTGTAAGTTAGTCCGTGCATTGTTAGAAGAATAGCATACTGATGATCTCTTAGGTTATTGCTAAGTCAATGATAAACTCATGCAACCTAGATATCAATTCGTCTTTGTCTGAGCAAGACTCCAACTCTAAGGAAGCTGCACGCTCACTTGTAAGTTGTTTGTGCTCGATTAGTTCCATTCTCATCTTCTATTCATTTCTAGCTTGAGGAAAAAATTCCGTGTTTAAGCAACCACGAGGATCATTAGGGAGCTGATATCTTGCTCCGAGATCAGCTCAAGAGCATGCGAGATATGAACAATAAAAAAAAAAAGAAGCACGATGGTACACTTAACAATGTAACCCCTTAATATTGGTAGAGGAGTTCACATATCTTATTGTGTTTACTGTCGGCACACTCATGCTTCGCTTCGGAAAGCACCAATAAAACAATAAAGACAATTGGCGCAAGCCCGTGAGCGTATCAAACAATAAGACAATTGACGCAACAATTGACGCAAGCCGCCTGAGCGCGGCTTGCGTCAAAAATCGACCATGTGCACAATTCTACGTGAGTGCTATTTGTGATCTATGTAACCGAAAGTTCCTTACCAAGATACAACAGATACCTAGGATGGGGTCGAGTTAAAAGAAAAGGTCATAGTCCTCCACATGCAGTACGATCCTTGAAACCCACTAGCGACACCTGCAGCAGGCTGCATCCACACTCCTTCAGTAATGCCCCGAATCTCAATTCCATTGAATAATGTATGTTGTTATAAATTGCCTATCAAACTCGCATTCAAAATCATCTGTCTAGGCATCTCTGACTACCATCTCTCGACTCAGAGCCTACAGGATCTCTGCATCAAACCAGCACTGTTCCATCTCCATTGCCGCGATCTCCTCAAACGCCCAAGTGGTGAACGCCCAACGTTTCCCTCTCGTCGAATACCACCTCGAAACATGGCCCCTGCGCCAGCCCTATGTTCACGATTGTGATGTGGTGTATGTGGAAGTCGATTTCGACTGTTCTTTCAACAACACAAACTTCTTCCGAAAAACCCTGTCCTGCAATTTAATGGTGACTTGATCATTATGCAACTAGGGAAAAAGGTCGAAGGGAATGTTGTTAATCTTAGGGCTGGTGATCCAAGGCTGGCTCGCCAAATTGCTAGACGGTGAGCATCCAATTCATAGTTGGAAATTTTAGCTCACATCAGCTCAAGCTTTGCACTGCGTTTAACGCAGTTTCAGAATAGTAGGCGGAAAATTGGTCGTGTGATTCAATTATCATGAAGAATAAGAGTATCGTAATGGACTGCTGATGTTAACGATAACAATAATAATAACAATAACGAAGAGTAGAATAACGAAGAGAGATGTACATCATCTTGGCATTAAGTATTCTGCAAAACCGTATGGATGGACGAATGGACGTGCACAAGAAAGTCTAATTTTGGAAACAGGCGTACGTCTATTGTTTTTTTTTGTCTTTTTTTAACCTCTTATCGTCTCTGACAAAAAGGTATTTAAACAGGTTTCGAGATGCCTCCATGTACAACTCGCCCCCCCCCCCCCCGCCTCCAGTGACCCAACGGCCTGGTGCCTTAGCTTCATAGTCTTTCTTTTACCTCCCTCTCTTTCCATCTTTTAATCTATCATGTCCGACCATCTGGCAACTCCGCGCCCTGGGACCAACATTGGTTGTGATAATGTAGCTGCCATCGAATCACGCAAACGCCAGTCAGAACAGTCTCAGGATAACGAAGACACTACACACCCGGAACCTGACTGGAAAAAAGACAAAGTCCGCGCCGTTGCAGGCCCCAACCAACAAGAGCTTGATGCAGTAAGTCTAATTGCTTCGAGTATGTGCATTAATCTGACTCTGTCCAGGAACGTGTTTATCGCAAGCAGCTAGAATCCTATGTTGCTCAGATGGAGCAGCAAAAGCGGTACTTGCAGGTCAATATCAGCAATCTCTCGGTTTGAGCTTAATTAATTCTTTTGAGCAGACCCAGCTTGAAGAGAAAACAAATGCCCTGGTGAGCATACACTTATATTAATTGACATTCGAGCTTTGCATAATCTATATACCTAGGAAGAGGAACTGGAGAGCAAAGAGGTTGATACCGCTGCTCGTGAAGATCTCATTGGATTCTTGGTACGCCTCTAATCCTTGGGATGTCAGATCCTCATTAACAGTCGTTATCCAGCAATCAGAAAGGCAGGCCTTTTTGATCGAGAAAGAGGCCTATGCTCGAGAGCTTGAAGAACTACGAAAGCAAAATGCGCTAGATGTATGTTCAGTACCATTTCCATCATGAATGTCCAATGATTGCTTGATACCTAGACTAAAGAATTAGAAGAGGAACGCGCGCGAGATGCAAAACAAGTATTTTTATCATTTCCTTCGGGTACTTACAATCTGAATGCTTTTGCTATTAGATGCAAGAAATGCGAACTCAACTGCATACAATAGTCAGTACTGAATGTTTTCTGGGGTGATGCAGTGCGCTAAACAATTTACAACATCTAGGAACAGGAAAGGAGTGCTACAGCTCAACAGATCAAAGACCTTTTGGAGTCACATGGGCAGGTCTCGCAGCAGGTTCATCTGATCGATTTTCTCCTATGACTTGTAACTGATTGATTTTGTTCTCAGCTGAAGGACGTTGAGCGATATAAGCGTGAAGCGGTCAGTATCCTGATATCTTGCCAGGAGATCTCTTTGTTGATCTTTGGTTAGGCTGAACAAGCAGAAAAGCTAGAGAAAATGGTATGCGATCACCACTGTAGATTTTTTTTCTTTGTTGACTAGCATCAATAGTGCAATGAGAGAGATGAGGCTTTGCGAACCATGGTGTGTTTCTACAATAAGTTGAATTCTCAAGCTTGACAAGCTTCTAGGCAGCGCAAGATACTGATTATCACCGTCTGCTCAGAAAAGGTAAGCAGAACAAAAATAGGATGCAAGACAATGTCGATGATATGGATGTAGATCGCCCACAAACTTCTAAGGCCTCCCACTCTAACCCCACTTCGGCTTCTAATTCTCCACCAATTTCTGAGCGCACACCTTCAACCGACTCTAACCGTAATCCAACTGCGAACTTTTTCAGCAGTGTGCATTCATCTGATCCTACGCCGTCAAATGCATCCAATCCTTCGCCGTCTAATGCATCCAACCCTATGCCGTCGAATCCATCTCCAACATCTCCAGATGATATTGCCAGAATTGTTCGGGAGACAATTGCTCAATTTGCACAAACTTCACCTCCGATGACCCCTTCACAAACCTCTAGACATCGGTCTCGCAAAAGTCAATTGCCTAAGGAGGGAAGTAAAGCTCATGACCGATTGTTGAAGCAGACAACATTTGCCTCCTTGGATGCGGATAAAGAAAAGCTATGGAGAGTAAGTAATAGTTCTCTAGCAAAATTACTCTGGATAACATTCTTTTTAGGCTATTTGTCGCCGCCGCTTTCTAGCTTTGAGCGGGATGAGTCATCTCGGCAGGTTCGACAGCTATTCTCCAGTGAGTGAAGAGATTGTGAATGACTTTGCCTCGGGTACTGGACCTGGACCAAATGAGGAAGATGATATGTGTTTCCGTCTCTATTTTGGCGAAGGGTGGCGCCAAACAGCTTGGAATCTTGCTGTCATAAATAACATGATCGAGCGGATCATCATCGATGCTGAGGAAGCAAAGTTGGGTCCTCCCTTGCCTTCCGATGTGATCAAGGCAATTTTGTGGGATTTTATCTTACAGGGCCGAAATTCATGGTCAATGAAAAAGCCTCGCATCCATGAGAGTGGAGATCGCTTAGAGACCATGGCAGAAGCGGGACTCCGCAAGGTGCAATACGAGCAGAGTCGTTCCAGTGCTGTACGTTCAACCACCCGAAAGAAGAGTGTATGTGGTGCAATTTCTTGCTGTATTCATCTTAGTAACATGTATCTTCAGAAACTCGAGCATCGCACTGCTGGTGTTAAAGAGCTTCTTGAGGACCGCTCACAGACAGCACTTGCCCGGAAGAAATGGGAAATGATTTTACAGCTCCTTCAAGCCCTCGCAATCGAAGGCCAATCATCCGAGGATACTGACTCTGAAAATAACCTTCATCCGACCCAGCCCGCTGCTCTTCTTATCAAAGTCCCCCACTTTCGGCGTCGTATCATTGGTGAATTGATGGAGGATTTAGATAGGGCTGTTGAGCAGCTACGCATATCGCAGCGGCGTCAATCAGGGATACATGCTGTCCCCAGACCCTCCCGCATCCGCATCCGATGTGGCCAAGTCAGTTATCGGACTGTACAATACCGGCTTCCCCGCCCACTATACCATCGCACCTATCTCAGAAACCTAACGAAGAGCATGCTCAATAAAGTCAAGCCCAAAGATGTAGTGGTCCACCATTTTGCAGAACTTGCGGATCAGGTAGACTCTGACTCGATGATGGATGAGGATGTGGATTAAAGGGGAAAATATGCGACTGCGACCGCATTTTTGATGTGAGTTGACGTGGCAGCGTTATGCCTTTGACGTGCTCGCGGCCCCTTTTCTCTATCAAAACTTGATATATGCACACCTCTTTTCCTTGTATCGAAAGATGGTCTAATTTCTTACATTTTAAGACCTATTTCCGGCTTATTTTAATATTTACTTTCTTAGTTCCTTTTCTTACGAACAACTGTTGATCTTTTACTTGAAGTAAACGTATGTCCAAAAGTTGTTATATCAACGCATATTTTACTGTGTGAGAAAACTCAGTTGAAAGACTAAATTTCTACCTCATAGGATGTTGCTTTGATACGCTATGTCTTAGTTTACCTTTCTAATGAAATGAAAGTCAATGTTTCAATGTTTTTTTTAATCCTACTTAAATACTGTTGAAAAAGTGACGTATTGGTCAAAATATCTGCTGAGCAGATTTTTTTAACCTTCCGGTGTGTTATGGAACCTTCGACGAACAAGGTGATTATGAGATGAATAAGAACTACATGTTTTTGCCTCGAAAGGGACGAAGCTTTTGAAAGAGACGTTGCAGGAGACGGCGTGTAGGGAGGCTTAGTATGAGGATCAGATGAGCGAGCTAACCCACCTTTCTTTTCCTTTTCCTTCCTTTCGAATACGTCTCTTGTCTCCGTGTGCTTCTTTGCAATGATATTGTAGAGAAAGTTCAAAGAGTGTAAGTATACATCCTCGCTCAGAGTCTGTCTTCAAAGACCGATGCCCGACAACTCCTTCTCCCTTTTCAAGGCTTACCCTAGTTGATCGCATCGAGTCTTTCTCATTACCTTTTCATCGCAGTGCGCATTCCTAGGCCTCATTACCCCGCATTCAACACATTCAATTATATTGCCGCCGTCGCCGTTCCTTTCTCCCTTCCTATCCTCTGGCGATCGCATAAGTATCCGCCTGTACTCTTGAATCTTGGACCCCGACTCGAAGGATACATTGGCCATGGTTCTATCACCCTCACCCTCTCGCATATACGGTACACATTACACAATATACATATCCGATGTCGCATGTACAACTATACATTTTCAGGACGACTGGGAGTCATTAGAGTTGTCATTAATCATGCTTGGGCTAAGCAGTGATGAAGGAGAACTCATGAGGTTCCCGATTCCCAAGCTGGCTTGGCTAGTCAGGGCGAAGCATAGACATCATCCATAGTACATAGGGATTATATAAATATACCAAAGAAAGATAACGGACAAATATTTAATGATCCATTTGCTGACGAAGAAGAGGACAACGATTCCATGCCTCCCGGTCGGATAAAAAACACGTACATACCGAAAATTGTACAATCGTAAGAGGGTAAGAGGCGTAAAAGGGATCAAGGCAAAGACAGTTATCGCTCCCCACCGAATCCCCATCACTCCTCCCTCCTCCCTCATCCTTCCACCTCCTGCTCGTCGTCCCCCACACATCAAACACCTTCAACCTACCCTCCGCAGGTACAGCAACCACCGCTTTCATGAAACTGGTATTCATCACGCTACCGGATATTATGGTTTTGTTATCACTGTTGTTGCGGTTAAGAGGGTATGGATGTGACGAGAGGTAGGGAAAATGCGCGACGATCGAGTTGAAGGTGTTGTGTGCGTGCACGCAGGGCAGAACGCACTGGAGGTGGAGTTGAGTTTGAGTGTGGATGAGGATTAGACCTGGACGGAGGCAGAGCAGAATCTGGATCCATGAATAGTGATCGTCTCTGTACTGCTGGGAGAGAAATGTTGGGTTGAGAAGAGCGACTGAAGCGTCTGCCCGGCCAATCGATGATCCACAAGATGAAGGAGGAGCAGAACAGCACCACTCGGGTGCACCTTCAACACCAACAGCCAACGGCAGTCCATTACTAGCCATAGCGCTCAACGGTACCAGTCCCGGTGCACCAGGCTCAGAGTCCTGGTGGGCCAGCGTGATGACCATAGTCATTCCCATCCTCGTACCACCCATATACATACCAACAGGACCAGGAGGCTCCCAAGGCCCGAATCGCACAATTCTCAACTCCCGCATTTCTCATCTCGCCTACTCCGATCCCTACTCAACCGGACTATTCGGAATAGCTCCCAAGACACCACCCAATGGTTGTGCAACAGATCTCCCAGCAGGCACAACAAGTACGTACTCCCCTCCAGCTCATCATTATCCGTAGGCCACGACGAACCTAGCATAGATTTGGGCTACGTTTTCGATGGGGTGTGTGGGCGGGTGAGTGGTTGTTCAAGCCTGAAGTGGCAGCGTCGGCATTATTGGAGTTGGAGTTCAAGAAAGGTCCGCCTATGGCGTTCAGCTTTGATGCCAATTCCAACGTACTCTGACCAACGGGCGTGGTACCAACAGCAGTCGTATTAGTAGTAGGCATAGTCGAAGGATGACGTTGGTCACAGACACGGTGTATAGAGTGCGAAGGACAAGCGATAGGACCTAGGCCCACCCCGATGCTGATCCAACTCCCGCATCCAAACCACTCTGCGACATCATCGCAATCTGCGTGTACACCGGGAACATCGACAAAGGCATCGGGGTCGAGGAAGACTTCAACGGGGTGTCCGATGGTGCTGGGGTTTGAGAAATTGAAGGTGGATTATTGGCTCGATAACCCTCCACTAAGACTACTAGGACCTAATTGGCTAGGAGTTCCGTAGGGTAAAATGGAAAGTGGCACACATAGAGCCGTTAGCGTGAGCAGCGTTCGAGTATTTTGAGGAGGAGCAAAACTAGGACCAGCAGCGTCAAACCCAAACGACAATGTCGAAACTGATTTTGAAGTCAAATAAGACTGTCTTTGTTGGTATTGGTAAAGCTGAGCATGAGAAACGCGAAATATCGGAGGAGGAGCCATATTCCGATGCTGGTGCTGGTGTAGAGGCGGAAGGACCAGACCCGGAAGGCTATCCCCGTGTATGTCGGCGAGAATGAGGGTGAGGGTGAGCATGAGGATAACTAGGAGTGATGATAGGATGAGGAGCTCGTTGCAAAGACGAAGAAGCTCGAGCTTGAGAAGAGGGCTACTGCGGCTATGTGAGGCGTCCAGTTAACCGACAATGTAGGAGACGGAGGAGCAGATATTCCATCGCAACCCGTTGCTAACGAGAGCTCTTCTAGCAGAAGTCGCAGGAGCCATGCTATCGTCTTCGAGCTCCTCCAAAAAGCTGGTCTTCCAATCGCCATCTATCGCATTGACTGAGTCTGGCACTCATATTGTCAACTACGCACAAGCCAGAAGAGCCACTCGCGGTGGCAGTGGTGTTGGCGGCACTGGTAGTGGTAGTAGCGCTAGTGCCAGAAGAAGAGGTCGACATCGAGGGCTCCAGCGGTTGCAGAAGAAGTGTTGGTCGACGTGGTGGAGAAACTTTTGCTAGACACAAAAGCAGGTACAGCAGGACCAGGGAACAGACGAGTGCCAGTAGCATCGTCGTAGACCTGGATAACATGTAATAGAGATTGCAATTAGTATAGCCCGAGAGCAGAAACAAGACACGCACATCGATAAATACCCGAATCAGTATCGTTACACACTCCAGAAAGCGTCACGGTCTCATCCTCCAACAGCGCACCAGTGCCATTCCCACTTGCACACATGTGGGACTCCGATTTGCAATGCCAACAGCTCATGTATTCCCTGGTGCGATGTTTGAAGGAATAGTGACCAGAATTCATGAAAGACATGAACCAGATGTTGTCAGCGCTTCCCGGGACATGACCTTGTTCAACCAAGAGGCGGAGGAGGTAGGGTCGGAAGCGCAGGAGGTCATGTAGACGTGCAACGGACCTCCGTTCTGCATGGCGGATGTTCCCAAGTATCGTTTCGGTGCCGGCGATGACAGCTCGTCATTTCAAATTGGGAAGGACGAGAGGTTTAACGAGAGGAGGATGAGGGAGAATACGTTGAGTGAAATGAGACGCGGTTCACGGTCATTTGTGGTCGTAATAGGGGCCAAATAGCTAAACTGAATAGCCCAGTTATACTGTCGCTCGAGTCCTGGCCTAACAAGGGCAGCGAGTGTTCTCGACCTGGCATAGTAGAGTAATATGATAATGAGCCTGTGAAGGGATAGTCGTGCAGTCAGAATCGTTCGCATTCTCTGAATTTCTCAGCCGAGAATAGTAAAACAAAACGAAACAGAAACTGTTACTCACCAAATATCGCAGCAGCAGCAGGATATGGATTTGTGGACCTGGATCTCTGCTGACGCTGGTACTTGCTCAATGCTGGGTAACTCGTAAAAGCGTTTGCTTATTAGCGCCGTCGCTCGCTTTGTGATAGGCGCCTGTTTAGAAATGAACGCTATTCAACGCGTCTTCCAAATTCGTCGATGGTGACTCCAATCTTATTCCCCAACGATGCTCTGTTGGCACTCGTACAAATGTAAAACACCTCTAGTAAGCACTTTCCGCAGACTCAGCACCAATGCCTCCTCCTCAGAACTGGTAGTCAATATTCCCAAAGCCGACGTGTACCGTTTTGGAGATGGGAAACATGCTCAGCCATTGTTTCGAGATTTAAATTGGACAGTAAAGGAAGGTGAAAGCTGGGCTGTTATAGGAAGTGGGGGCGGCGGAGAAAAGACCGCTTTGTTCAATGTATAGTCCATATTATTTCCTAAATCGATACACTAACTTTTACATTTATTTCAGACACTCCTTGGGCATTATCGAATAGCCCCATACCCTCCTCCGCCAGGTGGACTTTTCCCGTTTTTGACACTAGCAGGTCTTGATCCATACTCCGAAATCTCTATCGTCTCCTTTGGCCATCGACAACAGGCCGGCGGAGCTTTCTATGACTATTCTGCTCGGTATGGTGCTGTGCACGAAGAAGACCGACTGACTCTTCGTCAAAGCATGTTCCCAGAAACTATTCCTCCGCTTCGTATGCCTTACGAGGACACTACTGATACGCCTGACCCTGTGCCCGCCATCTCGGTTGAAGAAAGCACTCGGTTCAACGAGCTGGTCGCACAGATGGGTCTCGGTCTTTTCTTGACCTTCCTTTGATTGCTTTGAGCAACGGACAGACGCGTCGCGCAAGGATTCTGAAAGCTATCTTGAAGAAGCCGAAGCTCCTGTTACTTGACGAGCCTCTGACAGGGCTTGATATCAAGACACGTCCGCTGCTTCTAAGCACACTGTACAGTCTACATGTCAAGAAGGAACCCCGAGTTATCATAGGACTGCGAGGGCAGGACGCGCTTCCTGAATGGGTAGACCATGTCGTCTATGTCAAGGGATCGATGGTCACAGCTGGAGAGAGGGAAAGTGTTCTGAGGATGGTTGAACTCGGATTAGGTGGTTGGGCTGGCCAACTGAAGAAAAACAAGAGCACAGCGAACTCTACTCCGAAAATCGGAGAAACTCTGATTGATCTCAAGAACGTCAAGGTCCAGTACAGCGATCGCAAAGTACTTGATCAGCTTTCCTGGCAGATCAGGCAAGGAGAACGATGGCATTTAGTCGGAGAGAATGGTACGTTACTCTGAGCTCCTCCAGCGACACTTAGTGATTTCTATTTGACATTTTAGGCTCTGGCAAAACTACACTTCTCTCCCTCATTACAGGTGACCATCCACAATCCTATACCCAAACCCGCTATGCTTCGCAAGATTCGTCATCTAGCGATAGCCCACACGAAACTTCCTCCCACCTGCAACTTTTCTCGCAGCCCCGGTCACGCCTTCCTACTACCCTTCTACGTTCCGCCGTCGCGATACTGTCTCCCGAGCTCTTTGATGCTTTCCCGAGACGCTCTAATATGACAGTCTGGGATGTAATTGGAACAGGATTTGACGGCGACTTTGTGCCCAAAGGCAAAAAGAGCGTCGGCAGTGGGATAGGGATGCAAGTTAGTTCTAGCCTGAGCAGGGAAGGTCGAGGAGGCTGCGAAGGTTCAATGGAAGGCCAAGATGGATGGAAAGAGGAGGAAAGCTGGAGAATGGCTCGGGTATGGGAAGTGTTAGAAGCACTCGGACAGGAAGCTTGGAAGCGTGCAGATACTAGTGCAAGCACAATAGCTGCCCCATCTTCAAATTTAA
This sequence comes from Gymnopus androsaceus JB14, assembly GCA_009733575.1. Taxonomy (NCBI): domain Eukaryota; kingdom Fungi; phylum Basidiomycota; class Agaricomycetes; order Agaricales; family Omphalotaceae; genus Gymnopus; species Gymnopus androsaceus. Next base: position 34,363 of record ML769873.1, read on the forward strand.
CACACCAATTCGCCCAAACCTCCTTCCCATCCCTTCCTCTTCCCCAACAGCGTATTGTTTTGCTCATGCGCGCTCTCGTTGGTCGTCCGCCGTTGATATTATTGGATGAAGTTTGGAGTGGAATGGACGAGACAATGGTGAGAGTTGCAAGGGAGTATCTACGGGGTGATCGTTTGGCGGCAGGCGGAGCAGGAGTCGGTCCAGATCAAGCAGTTGTAGTGATCACTCACTGGGAAGAAGAGGTTCCATGGAACCGTGATGAGGATGCGGGTGTATTTCGAAAGTTTAGGTTGAGTGGAGGGAAAGGATGGGTGGAAGAGTGAATGTATGTATGTAGTTCAGTTACTTGCTCAAGTTGGTTGTAAGTACAAACAAGGTTGACTGTGGGCAACAGAACTTATTGTCTCGACAGGCTGGGCTTGAAATTGAAAAGTCATGCTTTTTTTAGCTATCTACTTTGATATCTTCCCTCCGCCACCCGAATACCCGAAATAGTGTGCCCAACGCACGAAAAATGATTGACGGATATGCGTCGACGTCGATATTACTGAAAACGGGACGGAGATCCAGAGGTAAGCGCGAGTGGATGTGCGCACGTCACGTGTTTTTTTTTTTTTTTGATTTGGCCGATAAGCTGGGTGCACTCCGTTCAGTGTAGAGGAGAGGTATGGGAATCATACGAGTTGTATGTTCCCATACATACATAGAATTGTGGTTTGGCTGGGGCTTGGCCTGCGTGGGTGGGCAAAAAAAAAAACAACCACATGCTGGCTAAGACCGGAATGTCAGAGACGCTGGAAATATTTACAAGAGTGGGACTTTCCACAGATAGGAAAGGACAACAGGCTACACTACTGGATTGTGCCCTGACATCAACATGGGATGGGTGGGTTGGGAGACTCAAAAAACCAATGTAAAATTGGCGGCGATGAGAGTCAGGATCAAGACGACTGAGCGCCTAGATGCCGAGTCTCTCGCTGTGCTCAGCTTATCCTCTGATAAGTGCGCCTTGCTAGCTTATCGCGGAATAAGCTGGGTGCATTCCATTCAGTGTAGAGGAGAGGTATGGGAATCATACGAGTTGTATGTTCCCATACATACATAGAATTGTGGTTTGGCTGGGGCTTGGCCCGCGTTCCCGCCCGTGGACTCTGAGTGCTCGCAGTCCCAACCAGAGCAGAGCTCCAACCAGAGAGCACAAGGAGGAGAGAAGACAGAAAGGGAACACGGGACCAACACCCAGACACAGTGATGCTCTGGATAGATGGTTGAAGCTATTTTGAGAGGACCATTAATAAAATGAAGATTAGTGCCATCAACCAGCAGTGAGAATAGAGCTGCAAACCAGTTGGTCCAAGCAAAGAATAAAAAGGATAAAAATAATAAAAACAATACCACCAACCAGTGGTAAGGATAGACTGTGAACCAGTTGGTTCAAGCAAAGGAAAAAAACAATACCGCCAACCAGCGGTAAGGATAGAGCTGCGGACCAGTTGGTCCAAGCAATGAAAAAAAACAATACCGCCATCCAGTGGTAAGGATAGCGCTGCGGACCAGTTGGTCCGAGTGATGTAAAAAAAAAACAATACCACTAACCAGCGGTAAGGATAGAGCTGTGAACCAGTTGGTCCGAGCAATGAAAAAAACAATACCGCCAACCAGCGGTAAGGATAGAGCTGCGAACCAGTTGGTCCGAGCCAAGAAATAAAATAAAATAAAATATTAAAATAAAGATAAAACAAAATAATAAAATGAAATAAAGTGAAAAACCAACAACAACCAGCGGTAAGAATAGAGCTTACGAAGAGAACGAGACCTTATGCCAAGGAAGCTCCCGCGATTCGGTGGGAAACAAAGAAGGACTGGAGTCCAGAATCAAAAAGATTCTCTTATTGGGCTAGTGAGCCCGACGAGACCTGCAACGGCAGGTTCCTTCATGAGGGCTATATGTAGCCCTGACATGGCCAGCATCCCCTCTGGGCTTGTCTTGATTGCATTGGGTGATGCAAGGAACTGAGCAATAGAGGCTCACCAAGGAAAGACTCAAAAAACCAATGTAAAATTGGCGGCGATGAGAGTCAGGATCAAGAGGACTGAGCACCTAGATGCCGAGTCTCTCGTCGTGCTCAGCTTATCCTCTGATAAGCGCGCCTTGCTAGCTTATTGCACAGGAAACTGACAAAAACCTTAATGATACTGGCTACAAAGACCGGGAGGTCAATTTAAGACTGCAAGGAGCTCTAGATACTGTATATGCACAACTCTGTGCAACAAGATTTTTTTTGATTTTAACATTGTTCACTCACAGTTGGCACACAACGGAGCCCAGGACACAGATATTGTATACAAAATATATTACAATTGTAAGAAACCGCAATGTCAACAAATTACTTACAACTGTAAGTATCATCAATTAGTAGTATTATTATTAGTACAGTAATACAATTCGGCGTGCAAACTGTTGAGATACACGAGTACGGCATCACTTGAGAAGAGCAGAGTTAAACGATATATTCTGTTTGAGCCTTGTAGTGGGAGTCGGGAGGCAAACGGATGGGGATCTAATCACTACAAACAGGTTTATACATGGTAAAATATCAATTTCCAATCGGAGGCCATGGCAAGCAACGGCACTCGGCAAAATCAAAATCCAACACAAACTTCGGCGGGCACTCTAAAGCCTTGTTTGCGCTTATTTTGAGAGGCCGGAACCCCTAACCCTAACCCCAACCCCTAACCTCTAACCTCTAACCCAGGACATTGGCAATGCCGGACTAGCTCTCTAATGGGTGAACCCTAACGAGAGCTAGCCATGGCATTGCTTGGAAAGCTAAATTTAGAAAAAAAAACTAATATTCTGGAAGTTACTAGCTAGGATTGAACACTCACAGCCAAGCGCAGTGCATTACATACACCTGCCAGAACTGACCGAGATTACCATTAAGCCATTAGGCACACAAAAGCCTGTGCTTTAATTGAATCATATTACATCACCCTTGTCATATTGTAAGCAATTTGTAGACATTGTGTTTTATTACAGTAGTAAGTATTTGTAAACAATCATAATGTTGTAGGTTGCACAAAGTCACCTGCCTGATACATATTTTGCATAAAAGTGAAAAACCTTGCTGCACAGAGCTGTGCATTTATCCTATAAAAGGCTTATTTAACTTCCACTTTAGTGATTTTGGGCTCCATTGCAGTGGCATTAAGATTTTGGTTTTTTCCCTGCCAAAGTTAGCTATGACATGGAATAGGGTAGAAGTGGATGGAAGGGAAGGAACCAAGTGATACCAGAGGTGTTTTAGAAGTAGTAAAACCCAAATAGAAGCTCCCAGGGAGCCATAAAGCCATAAACTGAGATAGAGTATGCATGAGCTTTGCATCAGCAAAACCTGGGTTTTGGTCATAGCAGTCTATAGCACCCCGTAGAGCCCATAGATGCCATAGTTCTGTTCAGTGCTATGAGGTGCTATGGGGTGCTATGGAGTGCTATAGGTTTTAATTATCTTGACAGCTGTCATTTTGATGATTGATTCCATGATTACCATTGCAGGCTCTATAAAACCTGCACATTGTAAAACTTCGAGTTCAACTTCTCCAAGTCCTCCCACTAGCTTGCCTACTTTAACTGCATTGGCTCCAAGTAGCTTTCAGCTCACAGTTCACTCATTCATGAGGATGGACAGGGCCCAGGGGTAGGGGTTGACCACAGGTTATTGGCCCAAGGGTATGGAGTGTAAGGGTAGGGTAGGGCATGCCACTGTAACCGTCTGTGACAGTCAACAGGACGGTCATATTGGGACCATGCCTGTCCTGTCTTGGATTTTCTGGGACCATAATTTGCCATCCCATTTTGCTTGTTATGGTCATAATTTCAGGTGTTAGAAAATATCAGTATGGAATAGGTTTTTTGTAAAAATTTTGCACGGACTTCCCACATGAGGGTCTATTGTACTATATCATGGCATAAAATGAGTTTTTTTATTTACAAAAGGGCTTGCTCTTTATAGTTTGAATCCTCCAGAGGCATGTGAAAATATTCTGGGATCACCTCCTGAGTGTAAAATGAGTGTTTAATGACCATTTTAAGGTTTCTACAGCATGTTGAAAGGGTGTATGTACATCTAGTCAGCTTACAGTACCCCCAAGTAAGTCATTGTATCAAATATTTGACCTTCAAAGCCATTAAAGGTGTGGGAAACCGTATACCATATACGGGACAGTTATGGGGCTACCGTACTGTTTCTGAATATTTTATTACGGTTATGCCCATATTTTTGATGGCCATGACCATTTACAGGATGGTGACATGCCCTAGGGTAGGGGTTGAAGCTCTCAAAACCCTCCATTTTTATATTGATGATGTAGACATCCCATGGTGTTCTATAATCTTCATTTCCAGTTATTGTGTGCTAAATAGAGCAGGTGAGAAACTAATCATGGACAGAAAAATTGAAACACTACCTTGCAATGAAACATTGTAATCTATGGGTGTGTTATTTATTACAGAACCACTGCTAATGGTATCACAGATCCTGACTGTTTTGTCTCCAGAGCCAGACACAATCCTGGTTCCATCATG
>ML769874.1:0-14101 GCA_009733575.1 Gymnopus androsaceus JB14
TTTACCCAACATATATTTCAGATACTGCCACCAGCCCTATTTGGGAATCTGAGCAGTTTGTGTTGCAACTTAAGTAAGGTGAGGCATGAGGTGGTGGTAGCTGACTTTTTGAAGAAAAAAAACTCACAAAAGATTGAAAAAATCACACCCAAAAATGTGTGACAAAAGTGTGACAAAAGTGTGATGGGGTTGCCGAACTAGCTTTTGCAAAAATTTCCTTTTTTGGGAGGGTTGTTGCCAGCAAGGGGGTTGTTCAGTAGAATTATCCTGAGAGTTGCGGTGAATTTTCTATACCTATGCATTATCATTGAATTTTGGGGCCCGGTGAGTATACCCTGGCAGATCCCAGAAACACAACTTCTACAAGTAGTTCCGAGTTCACAAGAATTTAAATTTAAATTGTAAAACAAGTCAGTAACACTACAACACTCATCAGTGTATGGGAAAACAGTAATTTTGAAGCAAGAGATATAATGGTTACAGGCTAGATCACTTTGCAAACAATCTGGCTCAAGGAGCTTCCCACTGCTTGGTAAATTGTTTCAATTTCCCATCCTGCTTCATTGAGCATGCTATGGAACTCTCCCAGAGTTCGCTCTTGGGCATTCAAAAGTGCTGCCATTGTAAAGTCCGTGGTATAAACATCCGAATTTGCCTCCCCTAGGTTGGATAAGAGTGGTGCAGGAGTAGGAAGAGAGATGGCTCCCTCAATTTTTCCCAGGTCCTCCGGAATTGGACAGGCATAAGGAACAATCTGGTCAACAAGCATGAGGCGGGTGTCATCCAGTGAAGATGCTCGTAGCTGCTTCAAAATTTTGATTCCCTCTGGAGTAGGCCAATCATGGGTGATGAATCTGAGGTGGTAAAGTGATACTTTGCTGACAATATGAGATGGCTGCACTGTGAAAAAGTCATGGGCTACGAAATTCCGTTAATAATAGTCCTTATGTCAATCAAAGTTTCCGAAACTCACCCTGCAAGACAACTTTCTCGGATTCTATGAGTGACTTCTGGGTTGGGTTGGAGTTCCATGTCTAGTTGAACATGAGCACACTGGGGAGAAAATGTTATCACCACATGTACTTACGGGTGTGGTCACCTGTGCAATTGTTTGCTCTAGGTCCTCTACAAAGATCTTCACATGGGGTGCCTTTTTTGTTATGGCAAGTGCCTCCGATCCGTTTCCCCCTCCCACGTCCACAACATAAGAATCTTTCTTCAATTTTGACCAGTCAAATCCTAGAGATAGATTAGTGAAGGAAAAGCTGGGCTATTGATGTCTGAACACTTACCTGAAATCATCTGTTGGTGAGGTTGTAGATGGGAAAAACCAACCATTGCCATTTGAATGCGCTGAAGGTAGCCAGGATACTTCTCAAAAAACTCCCACATACTGCCATTGTATTGCATTGCACATTGAAATGGAGTTTTGGAGTAATCATTGACAGCCGCAACATGAGAAATTCGGGATGAGGACTTGAACACTTCATCAACACTAGGAAAAAAATTAGAGCATTCTAATGCTGTCAATATAATTGAGCTCTGTACACTGACCATTGATCAATGAGTGCTGCAACACCATTGGTGTCGGTATACTTGTCTCCTGCAACATTGCTCACAATATCGTCAGACTTGCTGGTTGATTTCCTTGTCCTGTAATACTGGCATAAAAAAGCATTCAAGCAAACGCGGATGGAAAAAAAACTCACTTAGCGATATCAATCAGATATTTAGTATCTTTCCCTGTATCCATCATAGAGCTCAGGCGGTTGTTCACAAAGACATTGGGAGAAATCTGAAGAATCCGTCAGGTGTAGTTTTTTAAATCTTAATACTAGGCCATACCTCCGCAAAAACGTAGTGTGTTGAAAGAAGACGCAAACTCCGTCCTATTAAATATTTTAATAGATGCAAAGTTTTATTATACGCATGCATTCAATAGCTCACCTAAAATACCTGGCTGAATACCTGTTTGGTTTGCAATATCCTGGACATGCATCCCTTGTGGTCCAGCATCCCGCAGAATTTCAACCACACAGGCTTCCGAGGTAACCCTTAGTGCAGATGGAATATGAAACTGGAAAGGTCAAAAGTGAGATTTTTTTTTGAAAAACATTTTAAATGGTACCCACAGCATTAGCTCGATCTAGCAATGTCAATCCCGGAAGCTTCAAGGTGGCGGCTAGCTGTGATGCAGCAGAGACAGCAAGCATTGCAGCGGACAGTACTTCGGGATTTAGAGTTAGTTCTTCTTGTTTGCTGTGTGGTTCATATAGGTCACTGATGGTTGGATAAGATGTCCCCATGCGGTTTGCCAAGTCCTCAATAACCGATACATTGTCCGCGATAATGTTGACCAGAGATGTAAGGTTAGAAACTGGTGCTGTCATTGTCGTTCTGGATGCTAGCCAACATTGAGCCCCATATTTAACAGCTTCACCATTGATGATCAGAAAGGGGCGTGTTTCAGGAGAACACAACTCGGCATGATATCAAAGATCTCGGCAGCATTTTATCGGAGCAAAAGAGCTCGGATGAGGTATATTTTAAGATTTGACTCACTACTCTCTGATTGATACATCATTCAGTGGGACGTCTCGTTTACTTCTCCCAAGTTCACCGCATGCCCTCCCAGATGCTGGGACTCACAGACTGTTTTATCGAAGTGAATTGAGCTGCTCAGTGCCTGCCCGGGCCACACTTGGGCGCATACCCATAAAGCATTGCCGCTTTTTTGAATGTTCTCAGCGGCACAGTGTGAAGCGTTGGGAGTTTCACTTTTGTTATAGGACATTTGAGGGGATAGAGAAGGAATCGAGAACATTATGAAGACTCTGATATGAATTTTTTTCTTTTACGAGATATGATGTTGTTGGGGCCATTTCTGATTGAAAACATGGTTTGTACATGAGCTCGTTCTCGTTCACGCGCTTGCATCCTCCCTCTAATAGAGTTAAATTGCGTTAGATGCTACTTGAATATTCCGAAATAAATAATAAATAATAGGAAAAAGTGCATGCTCTGAATCCAGTACAAGCAACTCGGAAGAACAGAAATAAAGCATGCCCCGCTTCATAGACCAAACGGATTCCATTGCCACCGTACTTATGCAGCCTGTGGTAAGCCCTGCATTTCGTAAAAGTCCGCATTAATTGCACTAGCTGTTTCGTTCGAAACCTGCTTTTTGATATGGATAGTTAATCCATGGTCGATGGAGGTTTCGTTATTGCGGAAATTAAAGTGTTCGGGGTGTGCCAAGGAGGCGGCCCTGGTCTGACGCAAGAGTAAATGAGCCGGTTGAAGCTTCGGAGCTCTTTCCAACGCGAACAAAAATCAACGTTGGGGCAATTCCCTATAAAAAAATAACATCAAGATAATGTTTCCGTCCAGGATCACAAATTAGCCCACATAAATTTGGGTTGCGACCGCAGAAAGAAGTATCTGTGCTGGATGATTGATAGCAAAAAGGGCGGTGAAGACCAACTGCACTACTAGATAGAGACTGGCGGACTCGATGACTACACCTGCAGCGTCTCTGGCATAATTACGAGGCATTATTGCTGCCCCAGCTTGCCGAAGTGAACGCTGATTTTGACGTCCCTTGGAGAGTATTCGCCAAATGATCAAAGTGCAGACGACGGCGTTAAAGCACAGTGGGAGTGCGAATGCTGCTGTGCCCAAAGGTACCAACGATTTTGGAACAATCGCAGCTTGTGGGGTAGAGACTAAGATTCCAATAGTAGACATTGCGCATGCTTTTAAAATTGCATCACTAAGTTGGTTCAACACTAAAGACAACAGAAACATACAAACAAAGGCAAGGGACATCAGTACGGAAGTACAATCACTCGAATATCATGCTCCCAGATTGTCCATACTCGGAATATCTAAAGAAAGAACTTGTAGGCTCGATTTACCGGTTTTTCCAAGGCACTTACCAAGACAATCTCGCCAAAAAAGTCCGTTAAAGTAACCAGGGCATCCGCAGTTCTGAGGGCAACTGTACCAGTCTGAATGGCTCCCGTTGGGTTACGGGATCTGACCTACAAATACTTGGGTGTTCTGAATGTGATGAAGAAATGTAAAAGCACGCACAAGGTCCTTGTACATGTAGTTGAAATTAATGAACAAGTGGATCGTGCAGCAAGAAAACAAGAGACAGCAGAAGAACAGATAGAATTTCCGAGCATTCTGTGTCTTCCGTCTCCGAGTTAGCACTATTATCGCTTCTGCAAATAACTTGACGTAAAATCCTAATCAGTATGAATTAGTATGGATCAGTGGTAGATACCGAAAACCGTGCACATACCGTACAAAATCAACTCGAAGCAAAAACCAAGGAATGTGGATTCGTCTGTCGTAATGGTCATGCTGCACCAGGCCTGAAGGGGTGACACTAGAATAAGCTGCTGCTTTTAAAGGCATTAACCCCTTAAAGGTTCCATGGGCGAAATCTTACGAGCGTCGAAACACTTATCCACGACCGGCTTAGTGGCGTAAAATGTCTCACAAAACCGCTATGATCGTTCCGGACAGCAGGCACCATAGCAGCCCACATACTTAGCACTGTGATCTCGACGCTCTGCACACATGATTGGTATCTCCGCAAGTAATTTTATATATTCCTATATTTAGTTAAGATGTGAGGAACTAGGATGAATGATGTGTGTCAACTGTAAACGTCACTCGTGAGAGCAGGATGCTCATTATTGGCTCGAAAGATCGTTCACTGGGAATATGCTGTCGTTTAAGTGAAGATGCGCAAGAAAAGCCAGGTACTAAGGCATCCGAGTGAGCCTAAAGATACTTTCAAATATCTCTTTCACAAATTTAAAAGGCGACAATGAATGATGCATCAGATAATCTACCAACGTACCGTTGTGTGGGTGGCCTGACACTCCTTCGAAAGCATCCGGAGCTAAAGAATGGGAAGGCGCTCCCTAACTCGCAAGTCTAGGTGGCGACAGTGAATGATGTATTAGATAATCTACCATGGTATCGTTGTGTGATCGGCCATGACGCTTCTGCAAATAACTTGATGTAAAATCCTGATTGGTTTGAATTAATGTTCACATACCATACAGAATCAACTCGAAGCAAAAACTAAGGAATGTGGATTCGTCTGTCGTAATGGTCATGCCGCACCAGGCTTGAAGGATGAAACTAGAAGAAGCTGCTGCTTTGATCTATAAGTACGTGGGCGAAATCTTACGCCAGTCGGGGTCTCCAAACGCATAGCGGCGTGAAATTTTTCACAAAACCGCTTTGATTGTTCCGGACAACAGGTACCGCAGCAGCCTACATACTTACTAAGCAGCAGTGCGATCTCGTCCTTCTGTATGTGATTTTACATGTTCCTACTTTTGATAACATATGAGGAACTAGTATGAATCATCAGTATCAACAGATACAGGTCGGAATGATGAATGTGAAAACGTAGCTCGTGAGAGCCGGATGCTTATCACTGGCTCGAAGCCTTGCTCACTGGGAAGGTAATGTTTAAGTGAGGATGTGTAAGTCAGGCAACAAGGCGTCCGAGTGGGAAAGATACTCTCAAATATCCCTTTCACAGATCTAAGAGTTGACAGTAAATGATGCATTAGATAATCTACTAACGTACCGTTGTGTGGTTGGCCTGACCCTCCTTCGAAAGCATCCAGGGCTAAGGAATGGGAAGATACTGCCTAATTTCGAAGGTGTAAGTCATAGAGATATTCCCATGATTTCTTCCGAGCGGTACTGACGTAACACGTAAAATTAGATGTGAGGGCAGTGGACGGTACATCAGGATTCCGACGACCTTGTTTATGTGTGTTGATTATCATCCAGTAATGTCCCGCTTCCGCAAGACAATCACCGACTTGCCCAAGCTCATCAAAAAAAAAACATCATTTATATGTAAATTACTAATAATAAAAGAGTGACAACAAGGAGGCGGGGAGAGTGATTCAAAGTGCAGCCAGCAACCTGCCAGAATCATCAGCATGGCTAAGTTGAGTGCACACCTAGCCATGGACAGGGTATGTTGCACATGTTCCGGGGTGCCCAAATCATCATTGCAGAGAGGAGAAGTAGAAAAATAGGCATCAGGGTACCCAGTAATGACATCAAACCATGGCATTGTTTTGATAGACTCAAACCATTTCTCCCGCATACATCAGCAAAAACCGCCGGATCGTATTCCGTATGATCGGTAGATTGATGTAATTGATACGCACAATCATACGCGATCACGGCCCAGCGGAATTCCTTTGGCTGTATAGTAATTGTTATACGCAATTTATACCAGGTTTACACATAGTTTATACAACAATACCTATGATCATATTAGTACAGTAAATAAGTTGACACTAGTACAAGTCAATCACTATTCAATTGCAGTATACCCCATGTTCGGCTTCAACATGAAAGATAAGAATATTGTACAATATCTAGTACATTGGTGCATTGCGGACTCGGAGACATTTAGAGAGCAATAAAAAAGAGAATCCCCAAGTCATTTGTTACTCCAACAAGTCACAAGCTAGCTACTATGCAGTCTCACGTGAATTGCGTTCAATCAAATTTAGGAAGTCAGCGCTTCTTCACTTCTTTCTTTGCACACTCTTATGCACTTCCTCTACAATGATATGTTGTTGTACTAATTTCATTGAAGTCTGTTCTATTTGGTGAAAATTTCAAGAAGGCATGGATAGGAATAGCCTAACGTGCATACATCCTTCTTTCTTATGTCTTCCCCAAGATTTACATTCATTATAAATATCACTGCAGAGTCGTTCCAATGTTTTGCCAGGTATGTGAATTCATTTACTGTGAGTAACTTATACCCTTTTTATTTTGTGCAGTGTTATTTGGTGGAGAATTCCTTCTAATGCCTTCGCAATGTAAAGCCTATGGAAGATGTCAAGCTGAAACCTTGACTGGCGCTGGTCCCCATTGGCTCTCTCCTCGAGTCCTTCCTTGCCGGCTCTAATTTTTCCTTGCAGCAGTCTCACTGTGGCAGTGCGTACTTTTTTTTCTTGAAGCTCTCTGCTCCAACCTGATATCATTAGGTTTTTAGGTTTTGAAACCAGTGAGCCACCGAAGCGCCAGACTGCCAGGAATGCAATGTCAGTTTCTCTGAACAATCTGGCATTTGAAGTGAAGTCTTCCACCTACGTCTCTTGACCATTGCATGAGGATTTTCAAGTCATGCCGCCATACTTTGGGTGCCCTGGAAATGCTCGCATGAGTATTTATCACTGTCTGTCCCTTGCAAGCTCAACCTGACTCGGATACATTTGCACAGAATTTCCGGTGCATGATGTATTCATTCTGTTGGGCCACTGCTGTAGACCAATAAACTGTCGATTTGATTGCTTCATTAAAGTGAAAGTATATAAATGTATAGTTAGGCCAAAAGAACTGGTATATTGAATGTATAAAGTTGCGGTGTAATTGAGTGTGTTTGAGGGTATAAACGAACACGAAAAAGGGCTATAATGGTGTATAATTGGGCATGATGGATATGCACTCAGGGCCCTATACATACGCAGCCAAATCCGTATGATCGGACATATTTGGCATGCCTTCATATGGATCACGCATGTGCAGTTTTGCTGATGTATTGCTGAAAGTCACAAAGCTCACTGTGCACGCATCATTGATAAGGATGGCGGTAGTCTCAATGCAGACGTTCCAACAACTGTTGCAGATCAAATCACAAACCAAGCCCCCTATGAGGGAAGGCACAATCTCCTTCCCCACAGACACAGCACAAAAAAACTTGAATGAGATCACAATATCCATGCACCGTGAAATGGAGGGATATGTTGACCAAGAACTCACACACTCCACAACACACAGAGAATCTGCATCAATATGAAACAGTGATTAAACATAGATGAAGGTATTGAAACTCCCTGTGAAACAGCACAATCAGTCACATAACATGGAGCATAGCCAGTATTGCCCACCAGAACAGTGTAAAGTCCTGACATAAACAGCGAAAGCATGCATCAGCAAAACCTGGGTGTACTGTACAGAACTGGACAGTTCTGTAAAGCACTCATAGCACCCATAGCAGCCATAGCAAGGTACCCCTCTGTCCAGAACTATTGAGTGCTATGGATTGCTATGGATTTCACAGGAATGCCATCTGTCAGGCTCTATTCAATACAAATATATTAATATTTTGAATTGTTTTGTTGGCTCTCGGTGAGACAAAAACAGGGTGAAAATAATCATGGAACTGTATCATACTATTGCAGTCATTAGTAGTACAGTTGGACAATTAAAACAGTTGTAGCAAAACTAGGAGAACTATTCCAATTCCAAAACTAATATAACTATTTGTAAAATTATAAGTAATGGTGCTCATGCTGCTGAGACATCAAAAAGACATTGAAGGCTTGAATGAGACTACTTACAGCTGATCACAAATTTGTAGCAAACTTTTGAAAAAACACTCTTCGTTGCATCTTACATTAATAAGCTGAATTTTCAGCAAGACCTTGAGAACGTGATTCATGACAAGTTCACTTCTAGAGACGTTATAAGAGAGCTATAGTGAGCCCAAGCTGATAGCTGCAACAAGTCTAATAAGTGTGGAAGTACTTGGACCAACAGAGTCATGGTATTGAATTGGATATCAGCTCTAAGTAGTTTGTAGGAACCCGTAGTCCGGTAGCAGAGTCTCACTGGCATTTCAACACCAGCACTCATGTAAAAGAGGCATATTGCCCACAGAGACTCGCACTTAAAAGGGATACACTCTAAGGACAAGTAATTCAGGGAATTGTGGAAAGGATATGGACTTTGCGAAATGGGACAGAACCAATTCAAGTGGGCAGATGTCGAGATTGTCATGATAGCTGAAGGGTACTTAGAAGTTTGATACAGAGGAAGCACTAATAATGTGTTTAGCACCAAACAATGAATAACAGTGCATGCTGAAAAGAACAAAGCCAAGAGAGCATACGTAGGCCCTTGAAGTGACGTGTACCAGGATTGGAAGGTGTACATGTCTGCTGAGAAACGGAATAAACAATGCATAATATACAGAGATTCAAGCTAGGAGAATAACACTGTACATTAGTTGGTGTTTTCCCACACTAATATACTCCGGGAATATAGAGATATGTATATGGTTGGGAAGCTACAAGGACGGGGAATGATAATATGGAGGAAGGAAAGAAGGATACAATAAGTTATGATGAGAAACAGAACTATGATGGGATTAGTGAGCACGGCACTGGCCATGCGTCAGCTACATAGCAGTACGCATTGCCCAGGAAAGGACCAAAGGTGCATAACCCAGACAGAAATAGGGTGTAATACCCATAAGAAGCAGATGAACGGACATTAGGGTTGCAGATATATGCATATATGGACTATTTTATTATAATTTCTCCTTTTCTGAACAAGTTGTACCATTTCTCCAGATTCTTGAAGTACTTTATTATTTAACCGGTGTCTGGCTGAGAGTAGTATAACAGCCTAGCTATATTGCCTTTGCAAAACAAGTTACCTTTGGACCTCATTTGTTGCTAGTGTGAATCCTTGTTGACGTAGCTACAGCTGATACAGGAAAGATACCACTCCCTTGTGAACCAAAGTAATACTTTGTGTGGTACAGAAAAGAGTTGTTTATTGCGCGCAGCATTGGAGACTTATAATCCTAACAACTGTGAAAACCCTGACTTAAAACCAAGTCAAATTGTTGTTTTAGTTTTGAGGACAAACAACCATCTGTTGCGACTGAGCTCAGGTGTACAGGAAGCAAACTGTCTGTTGTCCTGAGTGGTTTTGCCCTACTGTTGGGAATCACTTTGTTGAACCAAGCCATATTGTTGGTGGTTCTTTTTGTTGTCATTGTTATATTGTTGCCCCTATCCTTGCCCCAAATCTGTATAGATTGATTAGAAAAGGAGATCCTATCCTTCAATCATCTACCAGCATCACTTCAAGAAACACCAGTCACTTTTGAGAGACAAATAGAGTATTTTCTTTGTGGATCCTTTGACAACACACCCTCGCTATTTAAATTGATAGCCAAACCCCCTGTGTTCCAGTTGCTTAGTGTTGATTACTCTGCACTACTTGAACCAACGGACCCACAGCTCATTAGCACCAAACTGCGTGGGCACCTGTAGACTGCCTACAATTGAAAGTCTGTTGATGGGGTCAAATCAGATTCATCATGAAGTAATAGTTAACTTGATAAATATGTTAGTATACTTGAACTTGAGTTAAAAATACTTAAGTGAGGTGTTCCGAATCATAAGTTAAGGCTAGTAAAAAGTGAATGAGTCTTGAAAAATAAGTTCACTTTGAAATAAGTCAAAAATCCATGAGTTTAATGAGATAATAAGGTTTAAGTAAGATAAATGTGGAAATTGAGCAAAAAGATACAGCTGAATAATAAAGTATGAGAATGATTTTTTGGGTTATATAACTCAGCAGAAGTATCCCTAGTTAACCTCAACTTGCCTCAGGCTTCCCAGGCTTCCTCAGGCTCCCTCAGGATTCCTTCAAGAAGCCCAGGAATAAGGGTGTAGAATTATGAAAGCCTGGGAGACCTAGGTGTCCTGGGTGTCCTAGGAGACCTAGTTAGTCCTTAGGTGTCCTCAGGTCATCCAAGGCCCAGACCATTTTTGCTGATGTATATAAGCCTAGGTACCGTGCCCTGTAATAACACCATTGCCCCCCATCAATCTGTGTGATTGTTACTACTAAGTCCTGTATGGACTTACTGCTGCTACTTCCTATTTAGGAATACAACTCTAATACATTATGGGCCCCAGCCTTAACCATTGACACATCTATTTGTGGACATAACTCTTGTTGATGTCACAACCTAGGCCTACTGCAATAGCCGTTTGCAGAACAGCATCAGGCCAAGCCACCACAGCGTCCAGTAGCAAACCAGCACCTCTACCATTACCACTACCAGCCACTGATCCAAAAGCACCTTGCACTTCAAAATCTCATATAGCAGACAAATATGAAACCCACAACAGGTGGTGGAATCCAGCTGACCACAAGTGGATTGCTTGTGCTAAACAGTCTTGTCCAAACCGGTACAATACTTCCTCATACATGCACACAATAAACTACCTGTACCATGTCATGACCATATAAAACATTACAATAATGATCCCACAAGTCTCTTCTTGTGCTAAGATAATTATCTATATAAATCAAGCTTGAAAGATTATAAGAAACCATATGAGAACTCTGGAAAACATAAATTTAATTGGCTGGGAGGAGCATACTGATTAATCCAGAGATCAAGTGATCTTGCAAAGAAAAAAACAAGCAAGATGTTGGCCCACACTTACCAACTGAGTACAGAATGGGAAAGCCAAGATCTGCTCCTAATCCCTCAAACCAGCAATGACTAGTTGGAACTTTAGAGTTGAAGCCCAGAGAGCTCTCACAGTAATCAGCCAAACTCTAACTCTCTCTGAGTGATAGTCAGAATCCCTGGTCCCCCTGCATGTCACCAGGGAGGATACTAAATAAAAGCAACTTCTCCTATATCAAATACCTGGGTCAATGGCAGCTCCAGGACAAACATTGGCCTACCCAGTGCTGGGGGGTAGTGGTCCATTCACCAACCCTGCCCCACAACTTGGGCCTGGGTATCCCTCAAGAGGTAATAACATTACAAAAGTGACATTGATTATATTTTGTAGTCTACTACATGTATCAAGCACTATCACTTAGTTCTAGCATTACACTTACCAGTAACAAAGTTGTAATACTAGCTATTACCAGTGCACAGTACCTAATTCTAAGCTGTAAGTTAGTCTGCAAAAACTAGTACTAATGTCAGAATTGGTATCAATATATTATAAGTAGAGAAAACAGCTACTAATACTAGTTAATTATAGCTCGCTACCACTATCGTATTCAAAACATACCAATTGTCAGGCCTTGGCTCATTTACAGACACTCCCTGCATCTGCTATCCACCCGCTGATGTTTCCCACGCTTCCTGACCGTCCGCGGATACTTCCCGCACTCATTACCTAAAGTGCGGGCACTTTCCATGCTTATTTACCATTTATCCTGCCTGCCGGGCACTTTCTACATGTGATTACCAGTTATCCTGCCTCCCAGGTGCCTCCTGCACTTGATAACCATCCATCAGGCCCTCCCGACGACTTACACAGCCACCCTACAGTATATAAGTAGACACCCCGAGTCCATGCACCCTAGTCTGTTATTACCATTGTTACCAAATTGATCCTGTTTTGCTTCTGTCTCTCTGTTTCTGTCTGTTCCAAGTTGTGCCTTCCAAGCTCCGTTTGAAGGCTTACTGTCATCTGCATTAACTGCAAGGCTCCGTCCATAGATACCAAATCTACGTCCAGAGCTTACTGTCTTCTATCTTTGTTTACAACTTTATGACCAAAGCTCCTTGGGAGCCTCCTATTTGGGTTTTGCTACCTCTAGAACCTCTGGAACCATCCGCTTTCACTCAATTCCGTCCGCTCCCACGCTATTTCCGCCCGCTTTCACCCTATTCCACCCGCTCTCACGTTATTTCCGTCCGCATTTGCTGTATTCCATCTGCATTATCCATATTTGGACTTATTACACCTTTTTGGACCACCCCTTTACCCATATTCCATCCACTTCATCAGCAAAAAGGGGTTAAACCTATGATGACCTAGGGAACCTAAGCTACCCTGGTCACCCTGGTCACCCTAGTCACCTTGGGTCTTCCAGGCTACCCCAGGCTACCTTAGGCTACCTCAGGTTACCTCAGGTTCCTCAGGTTAGCTCAGGCTTACTCAGGCTTACTCAGGTTTACTCAGGTTGCCTCAAATTCCCAAGGTTTATCCCTAAATCCTAGGCAACCTAGGTGACCTCAAAGAAACTGAGGCAGTCTGGGCAACCTAGGTGGCCTAGGAGACCTAGGTATCCTTAGGTTCCCTTAAGGCTCTTTAAGTCATTGTGGTCAACCTAAAGTTCGCCCTGGGCCCAGACCATTTTTCCTGATGTTCCACTCATTTCTGGTCGTCGGACCACAATACCACCCGCTTCCTCCTGATTACATCATTGGGTGGCCCATACACTGTTCCTTGCACCTCTGATGCTTGTACTGTTCCATACAACACTCATACTACTGTCCAGACCCACCTTACGGCACAGTTACCCCGGGTGGTCACATTTGGTCTCCACTTACATCTAGGTGCGAGACATTCGGGATACGCTGGTTCAAGATCCATTTTGTGCACCGGGTCTCACACCAATACTAGACTGTAGCACTTATATGTACAGTCAATATTGACTGGTATTAGTCAAATACTAGTGCTAATAACTTCATCAAATATGAATGTACTAATATCAGTCAAAATTTAATGAAATTACTTAATGTTTACAATACTTGAGTAGTAAAATTTTTATTGATGCCAAATCCATATGCTGTTCAATCTGCACAAAAATAAACCCCGGTCAAATACAAAATTTCCTGTTGTTAGATAAAGTTTGTTCCCGTTGTTAGATATACAAAATTTCCCATTGTTAGACAAAGTGTGTTCCCATTATTAGACAAAGTTCATCCCGGTCATAAATGAACAATTTTCCTGGTCTCAAACATAAATTTTTGTGCAACACCAGTGCCAGTTTTAATTTCCGGTACAGGGCTCTACCGCTAAGTTAGCTAGCCATGCAAAATGTGTTCTGGAGGTCATACCGAGGGTGTATCTATAATCTTCTGTGAATATGTCCCAGTATGTGTTGTGATACAATAGAAATTCTTTCATGCTTAAGTTGTAAAGTGATCAGAAAGTTCCCACAATCTTTGCAAGGCATAGCAGTGAAAATAATCTGACTTGAGGCACAGGGATCTACCACTAAGCTAGCTAGCCATGCAAAACATGCTCTAGAGGTCATATAGAGGGTGTATCTAACAATCTTATGTGGATATGTCCAGTATGTGTTGTGATACAATAGAAATTCTTCGAGCTAAGTTGTAAGTGATCAGAAAGTCCCAACATCTTTAGCAAGGTGTAGCAGTGAAAATAATCTGACTTGAGGCACAGGGATCTACAACTGAAGGATCGCCTGAAGGCTATCCATGGAGACTCTACATCCGATGCTCATCGGA
>ML769874.1:15987-38817 GCA_009733575.1 Gymnopus androsaceus JB14
AGCAGTGAAAATAATCTGACTTGAGGCACAGGGATCTACCACTAAGCTAGCTAGCCATGCAAAACATGCTCTAGAGGTCATATAGAGGGTGTATCTACAATCTTATGTGGATATGTCCAGTATGTGTTGTGATACAATAGAAATTCTTCGAGCTAAGTTGTAAGTGATCAGAAAGTTCCCACAATCTTTAGCAAGGTGTAGCAGTGAAAATAATCTGACTTGAGGCACAGGGATCTACCACTAAGCTAGCTAGCCATGCAAAACATGCTCTAGAGGTCATATAGAGGGTGTATCTACAATCTTATGTGGATATGTCCAGTATGTGTTGTGATACAATAAAAATTCTTCGAGCTAAGTTGTAAGTGATCAGAAAGTTTTCACGATCTTTAGCAAGGCATAGCAGCAAAAATAATCTGACTTGAGACAAAGGGAGACACAGGGCTCAGACTTCTCACTTGGCATGACCAGTATTTTTATATACACATGGTAGTTAATGGGTTGTCCAAAGATAGCATACCACTAAGACTTTCCCATTCCGGCTGCATAAAGATAAGATGTTCAAGATTGACCTCCATACACTCCAATGTAGTGCGGATACAATTTGGTTCAAACACATCATAAAGTGCACATGACTAGTCACCACGAGCATAGGCTACAGTTACAATACTGTAAGTGCTGATCTTGAGTCGGAGCTAGGATCCCATTGTGAATTGCAGGGTGAATGAGTTTCCTGAAGTTAGAGACCAATACATGTCAAGTTTCAGGCATAGGGAAAGAATCTCGCTAACTAACCAGAGATCATCTGAATAAGTAGTTTTGCAGTAGCACCAGTATGCTTCAACTAGACATGCAGTACGTGAAGGAGATGTGAAGACCTCTAATGCAGTCAGAAACGGTGAAATCCCTTCGCCATAGAACTATGCTTAGCTTCTCCAAAAATATTATATTAATGATCAATGTACCTGCCATCCCAAAAAGCTCAATCGATGTATATGCGCCAGCACCATGAAAATGTTTCAAGTCTTGTACTGCCTTGATTGCAAGTTTTGTACCCTTGCTGTGATTAGAATCCAGAATTTCACTCAACTCTGAAGCTTCCATGTCCAGAAACTCTGTGAATTGAAAGCACAGATTGGGAATAGTGGCTTCAAATGGAGGAGGATCAATACTATAATACCAGACAGGCTACAGTCATAGAACCTCTTTACAAATTTAAATTTAAAAAAGTAGCTAAAGCTCACCTGGAATATGAGATCAATAGAGATAAATGCAATCTGAATTCAAATGCCAGTCCAATGCTGAAGTGGCATTGCTGTTCAATAAATCAGTGGAGAACATACTCAACTAGTAAAGAAGATACTCATACCGCTTTGGTTAGAACACAGATAGACTTTTCCCATTGCTCACGCGAATAAAGATTCAAATTGCAGTGAGTGAGAAATGCAAACTGAAGAAAGAAAGAATAAGATATTGATACAAGAGCACAAAAGCTGGTATTTATTGAGCATACCAGTAGTTTCAATGGACCTAGATCAAGGATTAAAGCACAGGCTGTTGCTGAAATGCTATCTGGGCCTTTAAGAAACAAATCCGAGATAACCAAATCTTCAGGTTTTTCCTTCTTGTTCACAATTTGAGGAGGAAATAGTTGGTCTTGAGCTTTAGTTTGGCCACGTTCAAATATGCAAGATGTGTCAATTTGGTCCACAAGATTGCAGTGAAAGCATGAGTCCTTGGAGGATTTAGCAGCTTCACTGTTTGTAGCATCACACCAGAGAGATATGACAGAAGAGAAGTCTGAGCCTTCAGACTGAGCCTGAAGTATAGCGTGCTTGAGCTTCAAAGCTTCAGCTGTGGGCTCGCACTGTTCAGGCATGATGGTGGTTTAAATGAAACACAATCACAAAGCATGTTGGTCAGGTGTTGAAATGCCTGCCTGCCCGCCTATAGTTTACTTCATGAGTACTTCTAATAATGAATCTATCCACACAAAATTGCATATTCAAGTAGTATATACTCGGGCCCACGGAAAGTAATGGCCTGGCCATGCCCCTTCCTCAAAGAACAGTGAATATCTTTTGAAGATTGCAGTATTTTTACATCAAACAACTTGTATTCTTCATCTGCTGCATGCAATCCCTTGATTCCATGCACTGGGAATTCAGGAACCGTGAGAATTCCTTGAATTTAGGCAATAAGATTTTTGGCAGTTTTGCTTTGACTCCTCTTACCACCTTCTATTTTTGAGTAAAAATTATGGAAAAATTGGAACTCCCCATTTTTAATATCGGGCTTTTCATGTCTTAAAAAATCCAGGGACAGAAGGAAATATGTATCCTTGTACAGTTTTAAGATCTTACAATTTGCTAAATATAGCAGCTAATTGGCAGAGGCATATTTTTTGAAGGTGCAAGAACAATTTCATTAAATATGTAGACCAAGTCCATAACTTGAATGAAGTGAAAATATCCATTTGTTCAAAAGTTACAAGCAAAAAAGTGATGGGCCATCACTTTCCGTGGGCCTGAGTAGTAGTTGTTAACACATAGCATAGTCCTTTTTTCTTAGTGGTAGAGCCCTGATCCTGTATTGTCTGTTTCAAGTCCTCTATAGACCGTGGGAACATCAATCAAAAATGAGCGCTAGCTTAAGAATAATCTTGCAAGAGTCTTGTAAAGACTTTTTTGTATTTGAACCAGGAAATCATATTTTTGAGACTGGGAAGTAGTCAGTGTAATGCTACAAAAAAGATTTATATGAGGTTTTGTATCTATGACTGGGAACATTTATGTATGAATGGGAAAATTTATGAATGTCAATGAACGGGGATTTATTTATTGTGCAGTTTGAACACCATAAATCCACAGGTACCCGCAGGTTATTGAAAATATCCCAAAGGATGACCTGTGACCTGTGCCGGATCCCTGGGAAACAGGTACCGGGATCTGCAGTTCAAATACCTGCGGGTATTCCCACAGGTATACCTGCACTGTTCTGGATCCGGACTTGTGTCCATCATTAATCCACAGTAGCTACAGCTCTGTGGCTGCTGTGGTTGCTGTAGCATTCACCCAGGTTTCACTGATGTATGTTGGATCAAGATAACCTATTCCAGAACTTCCTAGTCCAGAAGATACTGACAAGAAACCAGAATCTGATGCAGAATTACTATCAATGGTTAAGGAAGGGGGATTTAAATTACAAAACTTCTTCCTCAATCTTTTGATTCCCTATTTGAATTCAGCTATTGAATTCAAAACCAATTCAGCATTTTGTTAATGCTAAATGGTTCAATGAGCAATAGAACAGATGAGTTTCAATGAGAACATTGATTTGATTGCTGTAATCAGTTACCTTGAATTTCAAAGTTCACTACCTTATTTGAAACTTGTTTGAAACTCCGCTACCCTATGATTTATGGTTTTGAAATACATCCAATATGCACTTGTAATGGACAAAACGTATCTGAAGTCATGTGCAATGAGCTCCTGGCCATCCATCAGCAAAACCTGGGCAATGGCCATAGAGGCCATAGTGATCTATAGGAAGCCATAGCAGGTCATAGCAGTATGGCTGCTATGACCTGCTATGGCTTGCTATGAGCTCCTATGAGATCCTATCAGATTACTGAGCATGCAACTAGCTGTTGACAGCTGTCAGTCTCTCCTGCTGATGCTATATAGCATCAATGCATTGGCATTGTAACCTCCCCAAGTTCCCTTTTTTCCCTCCCCCCAACTTCCTTTTTTTGCCAAGTTGAAGCTCCTAGTTGGTTTAGTTTGGATGTCCTTGGTAAATCTCACTCTGGGACTTTATTTGATATATCTAATTAAGCATCTATAGTGTTACCATTTGGTATTTACAGTACTATAGCTTTTTTTACACTATGTAGTTGTACTTTTTGAGTCGCTATGCTTACTACCACTGTGACAATATGATATGATTTTATTATTATTATTATTGTCTTGCTACTAAGTGAGGGAATTGATTCGGAAAGCAGTCATACACTCAGTTTTTGATTGAAACTGCCCTGACAGATGTCATTTGCAAGAAATCCATGGCGACTTATTGCAATACATAGCGGTCCATAGTTCTGGACAGATGGGGACCGTGCTATGAGTACACCCAGGTTTTGCTGATGTCCCCAATACATTTACAGTTGCCACCCATTTTAATTGCTTGATAATTGCATATTGTTGTCGAGACAAGATCCATAACTTATGTACAATTTCATTGTTACTGCTGTGTCAATGAACCCTCATGTGACTGATATTAAACATTTCCGGTCAATTCTGGTGTTTACATGAGGCCACAGACTGGAAAATATGTAAAATGAATATTTGAAAGTTCTATCTATTCACTGGCAGTAGTGAGCTGCCTTAAATCATGCCCATGCACTTGAATAGGGTCTAGAAGTGTCTGTAGCACATTGCATAGCCTCTAACTCAACCTACGGCATTGGATTTGTTTACAATCACTTACCAGTGTAAATAATACCAATGTCAACAAATTACTTACAATGTAACAGCGCCAATGTAGTATATTTCAATTGCATCATTACAATACATGCGCCTAATGGCATATCGATCTTCTTGGTCAGCTCGTCTGATGGGAATTGTGTGCTACCTGGCAATGGGTGTTCGAATCTCTAATGTATTAGGTATCAGTTTGTTTCCTGTTTTCTTTTTTTCTTTCTCTGCAATGCCGTGGCTAGCTCTTGTTAGGGTTCGCCTTTGAGCTAGTCCGGCATTGCCAAACATGCTGGGTTAGGGGTTAGGGGTTGGGGTTAGGGTTAGGGGCTGCCGCCTCTTGAAATAAGCGCAAATGAGGCTTTAGGTGCCCGCCGACGACTTTCCGGCCCCGGGGGACCCCCGAGCGCAGCGAGGGAGGGGAGGGAAGCGGAGGTGGGCCCGAATTTTCCGTGCCAGACTGTATTACTATATCAAAAGTGATTGTACCTACAGTTGTAAATAATTTGTAGACATTGATATTACCTACAATTGCAATAGTTTTTGTAATCAAAATCTGTGTTTTGGGCTCTCTAACTACAATGTTATTTATGGATAAAGGTAGAATAAGGTAAATAAGGTAATAAGGTAAAATAAGTTTAAAAAATTTCACTTGGTAAGGCTAAGGTAGCAATAAGGTAGTGGAGTTTGAAAATCCAAGGTAATTTGTCAGCCACCAGTCAAAACCTCAGATCATCTTGAAAGTTATTGGCCTAAGGCTTACTTGGTGTGTAAATTTTGGCCTGTATACTGTACTCTTCCGACCAAGTGTTCACAGGGTGTGACCCGTGACCTGCCCTGTTCAGAATTCTAAGTGTTCACAGATTGCAGTGACCTGTGACTGAGTTGTGAACTGTTCACTGGGAATGGATTCAAGTGGGTTATCTGTACTTATTTTACAATATGATCCTCCTGTTACCTTATTTGAAACTATTTCTGGCTTGTGATATGTAGATTGAGGAAAATTTGAATTTTTTAAAGTATTTTTTCAACCTTTTTGAGAAATAAATTTTTATTTTGGTTGTCACAGTGTTCACAACCCCAAGTGATCAGTGACACCCTGCTGTGAACTGTTCATTTTGGACCGACGTGACGCGTGACTGAACACTTGGTCGGAAGAGTACAGTAGTTGCACCTCCCACAGCTTTTTGTCAGCCTGAAACTATTGTGGCAGACTCATGTATAATCCAATTTATCCTGTCACTCACCTGGAGCCTCAGTTTGCACTGTGTTACTCTATATCAGGTTCATTTTGGCAGGAAAACAGCCAATTTTAGTGTTTTTCGGAAGTTGAGGGCAATTATACTAGACAAAATATATATAATGGCTTGGTGTTGGTACAGAGGCATCAGCAAAACATGGGTGTTCGCCATAGCAAGGTCCCCCTCTGTGCCGCTCTGTACAGAACTGTGCAGAGCTGCACAGAGGGGGACCTTGCTATGGGATCACCCAGGTTTTGCTGATGAGGTTGGAGAGGACATCTCAAAGTGTTACATGGATACCTTTGACCCAGCACAATATGGCATTTTACTGAGGTTACAGTCTGTAAGTAAAAATCCGGTTACTTTTTTGCACACCAAGTATGTCTAATGGGGATTGTTCCCAGAAAGGACATCAGCCATCGGCCACTTGAAAACGCCAAATAAGGTCTTGATTTTGGATACACCAAAACATCATTGGGGGACTTTCGGCTCAAAAGCTCTTGTCTCTAAGCCGATATAGAGGTCAGATGAATTTCTCCTTCTTTTCTTTTTTTCATCTTTGTTCCGATTTAAAAAATTGAAAAACTGCGATTCTCCACAGACATACGCCATAAGTCCAAATTTAAAACACAGTGACCCCTTCTGAGCGGTATGCCTATTATTGGCTCGACGCTTCGGGTGGATATGTTCCATAAGTGATACTGAATGATGTATCAACTAAATGGCACTGTTGTGTGAGCTCCGAGTTGGCCATGGAAAGCATCCGGGACTAGTGGGAAGACGCTGCCTAAGATGTTATCCTCCCGCTTCCCGATTCCATCGAACCCGTTCAACGCGCATCTCGTACCGCGTATAAATTCACGTATCCGAGGCTGCGCAGAATAGAATAACCCGTGTCGCAGATTCCGAATCAGAAAACACCTCCAGAACATGTAGCACGTTCAAGGAGTCTTGAAGCGTCCTCAAAGTGCCCTGAAGCGCTGTTGCCGAGTTGTTGCCATGCTCGGCGACGTCGTTCAAGATTATATAGTGAATAGAAACTGTTGTGGATTGATCTACTGTTTGGGGTTGAACAAGCCGAAACAACCCGGATCAAGCCAGTTAAATGTCTTGTTCCATGTATTACGATATATTCCTACTCATTGACCATCATATCAGCATTCTGATCATCGATGTTATCCCCAAGGCTCTCATCCCCTTCACCACAAGATTAGATCGGAACTTCGCCAATTGAAAATGTTGTATAAAGCGGATGCTTCGTAAAACAGACAGGTCTTCTGCAATGCATCATTTCATAGCAGTCTGCTGGGCCCTCTTCGTTCTTGCTCTGTTATTTGTGTGTTGGAAACAATTTGTGATAAAATGTCACGACATTTCAATACCTGGCCCGAAGGCAACATCCTGGATCACTGGTCAGTGGCACGGTCTAGTTCTTTGCACAAAAAACTCAGTAAGGTTTGAGATTAGGCAACCTCTTGGATCTCCACTCACCTGACGGAATTGAGATGCATAAAAAGATGTTTCGTGATTATGGCGGCGTTGTGAAATTCCATGGCTTTTTTGGTGTAAGCTCAGTATCAATGGCCATTCGGGCTTCATTTCTATAGCTTACATGCTACACTTTTCCATGAACTTTTCAGAATGAGCAGCTTTTCATTGCAGATCCACTAGCACTGCGTGAAATTACATCGAAACATCAGGGAGTGTTTCCAGAGACCTCTCTGTTTATTGAGTAAGTACTCGATATTATTAAACTTGAACTCTTTATGAACTGTTACGTTGGTAGATTGAATCGCTTGATGTTTGGAAATTCACTAACAGCAATACATGGTAAGCAAGCTATTAATGTTTGAATATATAATAAGTTTCAGCAATTTTAGGGGCTGGTCACCGGGCTGCACGTCGACTACTCAATCCCATTTTTGCTCCATCAAGCTTGAAGAACTTCGAAAAGAGAATGGAGCCCATAGGAGAGGAGGTAATTGGTGGAGCATTCGACATTCAGGGTCTACCTCTCTTAAAAGAATTCACCAGCTCTGTCAAGTGCTCAGGTCCCATATGGCAACCAATGGGCCATCTGAGGTAGAAATTTGGACTTTAATCTGGCGTTCATCATTGGATTTTCTGGGGTGTTCGTTCTTAAAATACCCGTTCCAAGCGCTCACTTCTGGTAATGAAAACTTTTACGTCAAATCAATTCCGCATCTCTTGTATGTATGCTGTTTGTTTCCCTCAACCTGCGTGTTAATTGTATAGCGCAAACTAGCCCATTACTTCGAAAATTAGGCCCCGCGATCTTCCTGCTTCCTTACGCTAACAGATGCGGTTCACCAGCATTCAGAAGATGGATAGCGGGGATAATACCTTGGAAGCCTTTGCAGGACTTCAGAACGATCATTCAAGCAATCGAAGATAACGGTAATATGCTTCTGCAGCAAGGTATTACTCTGGATTCCCCAGGTGTCAAGTCACATATGTTTGAGGATCAGCAAAGTTTAGCAGCTTTTCTCCTTAATGAAACCAGTATGTACTTTAAGTTGGATTCAACTAGATGAAAATACTCATATATCTAGATAATCCTGAATGTACAAAAGCATACAAGGATAATGCTGTGGGTCATATTAAGTGAAGAGAATTTCGTTTCTTTATAATCTGATTTTTAACATTATGTGCAATGCGCATGGCAGTCTCTTAATATTTGCAGCTGCAGAAACAACTACAGGGGCGATTGCTCATGCTCTTTATGAGCTATCGTGCCAACCTGAAATTCAAAAAGCTCTAAGACTGGAGCTCAAGTCAAATAAATGTAAAGACAGAGTGGAATCAAATATGGGCACTCTGTTGGATGCTGTTATTAAAGAGACATTGAGATTGTGCGCTGAATTTTCTTAGTCCTGCTTCATATCACTCACTCACAATCCACAGGCATCCTCCAGTGATAAAAGTGGACAGAGTGTGCGCTATATTTTTGGTATGCTTGCTATGGCAGCTTACTATAGTCCTTGGTCCCAAGTGCACTTGAAGACACTCGCATCCGTCTGCGCTATCCCATTGTGGGGTCTAATGGAATACCAATGACAGAAATCACTGTTTGCAAAAATCAACAGATTAGCCTAGGTATATTAGGCTTAAACACTGACACAAGGATCTGGGGTGCTGATGCGACTACTTGGAATCCATATCGCTGGCTTGAAAAACTTCCCCAAACTGTCCAAGATGCACAAATCCCGGGTGTTTTTTCCTCAATGTAAGCTTGCTGCCAATATCCTCTATGTGCTCATTATCATTGACTTGGCCATAGAATGACGTTCCTTGGGGGAGAACGTTCTTGCATGTAAGTTTCTTTAGAATGGCAGTGGTCTTATGTATATAAGCCAACAATGAATGTTTACAGAGGGTATTCATTTGCATTGCTTGAGATGAGTAAGTCCTGTTTACTTAAGACTCAAGCTGAAAACATCCACACTCATCTTTCAACAGAAATTGCATTACAGGCAATTATTCTACAATTCAAGATATCCAAGTCTGTAAATCCTGTGGTATGGAAGTGGGGCAACACTCAGTATCCACACGTGAAAGGGAAGGATATGCCACAGTTGTGGTTACAGATGGAGCCAATTGATTGAATTCATTCGTTCGGAAAATTCTTTACTTATGATCGCTTACCAATTTGGCACTTGTGGACTGGAAATGTTATTGGGAAATCGGGATTTGTTCTTGGTATTCTCTTAAGAGTTAAAGGGAATTGTGTATGGTGCCATAGTACATTATGAGACCACCATGTCCGCCTTCAGTCCATTTGCGTTGGCGGACTGATTTTCTCAGCTCTAACTCATGTGTATTTACCGAACACCGAATGGCGAGGGGATTCTCTAGATACCACGGCTGCGGTAAGAAAGAGCAGAAAATACAAGAGCGCAAACTCGTTCATCCTCTGACAGTTTTGAGGTACGCAGGTGGTACTTTACAATATTGTGTAATTTCAATCAAACCTGTACAATTTGACTTTTTTGGTATGAGTAATTTGTGACCGCTGCGTTTCGCATTTTGCCTTAGTCCTCACACCGCCAATAATTATGCTTCAGCCATAGTGAAGCATTGTGTGAAATAAAATATTTCAATACATATGCGAAATGTATTTTTTTGGACAAGTATAGAAAATAAATGTTTTGGTGGACTGATGAAGGAATGATATTCCAACCTTCTGAATTTAGAACTTTATACAGAGGTGGAAAAGAAAATTTTTCAATTGGACTGAGAAAACAATAGTTTCAATGTGGACTTGAAAGTTCTGCTTTCACAATTAGAGTGAAAGTCATTGTCTCAAAGAACAATTCAATTCTGCACTGAAAGACTGCCTTTCGCTGTACAGTTTGTTAGTGGCCCGTACCGGGCCGAGAATGGAAGTATTTTCTTTCGGGAGCCAGCTGAAAGGCAGCAGAAAGGGTTATCTGAGAAAATACTTTCATTCTTGTGGTGAAATAAAAGTGTTCAGTCTGCATTGAGGGCATTGTTTTCATAGCTCAATTGAAAAATGTTCTTTCAGAAGTCTGCCTAAAATTCAAGATTCCAAAGGCCTGAATGTAAGTAATTCCTTCATTAAGTCCAGGGAAATATTTATTTTATATGCTTGTCCGAAAAATTGTATTTCGTGTGTGCACTGAAATATCTCATTTCCGATTATGCTTCAGTCAGACTCAAGCATTATGGGAAATGAATTGTCTCCGTCGCTACTTGAAATGTATCTCTTCGGAGGATTGTGGAAAATAAATAACTCGAAGAACTAAAGAAGGAAATAGATTCAGACAAATTGAAGTTTGAACCATGCGCAAAAATTATGGCCTGCGGCGCCAAATTTCGTATTTTGTCCCCTAAAATTTCGGGTGTCACAGGTTGTGCTCTATGCCTACGAAAAGAAAATATTTGTACAATTGGTCACAGTCACAGGCCCTTACGAAGTGCTCGAAATGGGACAGTATTAACTCTATGGTAAAAATTTTTTAGCCGAAGTGAAATGACAGTTTATGCAAGTTACAGCTCATTGAGACAATGGTACGAGAACCATGCAACATCTGGTGAATTTCGTGAATTTTGAAGCAATATCCATCCATAGAAGATTAATGAAGTGACATCAATCATTATTGTTGAAATAGACGATGAAATGGGTGTCGGGACACATCGTAAATGTAGGCGCGTTGAGGTGGCTGTGCCCGAATTACTAATACTTTGGCTTGAGCTGCATTGCCCCCGTGGGAACTAGCAGACGCTGTATACACAAATCGTATCGATTGTCAGTGTATATTCGAGTCTGCCTAGGGGAGACTAATTTTGCCTCCTCCTTTCGCAGGTACAAAGCTGTATAAATTAACAGGATGTATAACACGCATTATATATTCATTATATATGTCCAAACCGCTTCTTGCAAGCTCCTTGAGATCATGGCTACATACTTTACATGTTATTCAAGTTAGTCTCCCAAGGAAACTCATATTGATAGAATAAGTACAAAGTTACAAGTGCATGTCAGCAATATAAACTTAATCACTATCATCAAATCTATTCAAGATTGATTGGACTTCAACCATTTGACGGGTAATAATCTCTTTTTGGCTACTGTACCGAAGGTGGATGGTAATTGGAAATGGCTTGGGGGTTGCAGTGACTCCCTGTGTACATTATTAATTTCAAGTAATTGGAAGAAAATTAGAGAAAATACATCGCTGTAATTGTCCAAACTTGGGGTAAGCTCAACACCTGTTGCACCATCAATTGTGGGAGTAAACCGAAATGCCCAAGCAAGATTTGCAACATTAAGCTCCTGGAGTTAATTATCCAACCGCTTCGATATATGTGCAATCAAACTTACCAATGAACTTTTCGCAAAGGCAATGCCTGGACAAACACGCTTTCCTCCACCAAATTGCATGTTGGGTCGTCTTGCGGGGTCATCAATTACACCATCCTTAATACCAAATGGATTGCGTATGAATCTTTCCGGGCTGAACTCTTCGGGCTGGTCAAAATATCTCTCATCACGTCCCATGCCCCCTGCCAGTCCGAATTAATTTCGCAACTCCAAAAACTGGCTGCGGACTCACAAATGTTGACAAACAAAACTGCTCCTTTGGGGTATAGATATCCATCAACAATTTCATCTTTTGTCATTTCATGAGGAAGTCCCAGGGGCCCAACAGGCCTGAATCGGTTGCACTAGATATGTGAAAAACTATTATTGTGTTTGTACCATTTTTATAACACATACCTCATCAATAAAGGCCAGCAGATACTTGAGTTGTGGTAAGTCATCAAATGTGGGTGCACGGGTTATCCCAACAACATCATCAAGCTCCTGCTGAACCCTACTTTGAACATCTGGATACAGTGTCAAAGCATACATAATATTTTGCAAAGCTGCAGAGCAAGTATCTGAGCCTTCAAGCAGAACACCTCCGAGATGACTGGGTAAGCGAAGTTAGTAAATCAAAGCTAATGATAAGATAAATCATACCTACAGTAAGTGTTCTCTTGAAGCAAGGCCCAACTTCTCAGCATTATGGATTGCATACTCCATCAAGACTCCCTTTTCTTCACCGTGGACAAGACGGTGCTCAACATTACCAAGGAGGCGATCAAACAAGGTAAGGTGCAGAGTCCTGATATGGGCCACTGTCCGCTTCCATTTGGCCCATTTCTCAGGAACTAGTGCCAAAATTGGGAAGAGATCAACTGGTGGCAAGGTGCCAATTTCAAGAGCATTGATAAACTGAGGATGAACGTCCATGAAATCCATGACGTCCTGCGAGCCCAATGTTGGTCCACGCTTCCCATAGATAATGCCAAGTGCAAAAGAAGTTGTGTATCTCCTTAAGTGATCAAACCAGCTCTGCAAGTGCATAAATATGTTATGACATCAGGCTATATTCAATGCACAAATGTGAGCAACATCACCTCGGGAGATAGTAGAAAGTCATGCATTAGTTGAGTTGCTTCTGCGAATTGGTATGACCCCATTTTCTTTATGTGTTCGGGGCTAAGTGCCTGCGCAGACGCTTTTCTCATTGATTTCCAAGTCTCATTTGCTACATGAACAAGTTAAAGGACAATTAAAGTTTTTGCCTCAGAATTTTGATTTCGCACCATATCTCCCTGTACCCATGTTCATATTATTTGGGGTTATCATGTCTGCTATAATGGACTTGGGACGGTTTGAACTTGATGTGCTTCTAACATCGATGATTTTATGCATTGCAGTTGGTGAGCTTAGCACAATTATGGTTTGGTTCAGGACCTTGAGGCTGAAAACGTCCCCATATGTTTTAGCTAAGCCATTGGTTAGGTCGAAGACATAGGTTGTGTAGTAGGAGCTTACCCCATTCACTGAACTTGAGATGCAAGCGGCGCTTGGGAAACTCAAGTAAATTTCCAATAAATGGAGCTGTCGGTGGTCCTGGTGGTAGGGATATCCGCTCTCTATTCTGCTTAGAAGCAAAATAGTAATATGAATATAGAAGAGCAACGGAAAGAGCCAGAATTGTAGCGTGTCCTTCCAAAAAAGTGAACATTATTTACAGATACTTGCCCCACCAAGGCTCTTATATACCGAAGATTCCATCAAGGACTGTGCCTGGACACAGCCATAAGGGCCGACGTAGCTTGACCGAAGAGAGCGCAGGTGTCAAATCCGAGCAGATCTATTCAAGATCTATAGGAAACAAGTCAGTGTGCTCTCGGAGGTCTGTTGGCAATGATCTTGCGACCTGCTGGATAAGGCAGCATGTATTAAGTTGATCCGCACCAAGGGCGGAAGTTGCAGCCCGAATTCGGTTACTAATTTTGGGTCTTACTTGCGGCGGAGTACTAATTTCTTGTCCGACATAACAGTCACAGTAATTTCTACTCCAGAGCTTATCTAAATCAACTCAACTGAAACACATCAAGAGATCTTATGTGCCTTTTAAGTTAATGAGCCGTTGTTGGCCGTTTGCCTAGAAGTCAACGCTAACGGTCTCGACTTTCAATCAAGTTGATTTATAGAATACGCCATATGCTCTTCATATGCACTGCCGTTTTTAGAGCTGAATTATCAGTGATGGAATACACGTCAAATCAAATGTTGGTGTTACTGATACTATTATGCTTGGCTTTCATCAGTTAGTACCTACAAAAATTGGCTGTCATATGATGTTAAGATTTGAGAGAAAAATGTTGCCTGTTATGTTGCGGAATATAACAAAATACGAAGGCGGTCCGGAATGGGAGGTATAAATCAGCAAGACGCATGGATATTTTTCATGTAGATTTGGCAACGAACGGTCAATGGACATCATGTTCTCAAGACTTTTTTTGCAATTTACATCCTGGGTCGCATCTCTTGGAGTCACTTCCCAGCTGTCTCCACAGGTCGAGGCCAAGGTATGCCATTGTACTCATGATTCATGGTTTACTCCCTGTGAAGTAACAAAATAACTTAGATGTCTGCTCCTGTGGAAAAAGTCCAACATGTAATCCAGGACTTTGTGCGACAGCTAGGCGGTCAGAATCCTCGCGCATTTGATATGGCATTCTACCAAACATGCCTTGCAGACATGGAGCGCCGAAATTACTGTAAAGAAGTTACCCAACCACTTTCTCAGCCTTTACTAGGCGGAGTAATCATGGCATGTACGGCATATTCACACTTGAATGTTGAATCTTCCCGTATATTTATTGCCTTGTACACGGCATTCCTCATCCACCTTGACGATATGGTCGAACCGGAAATATCACATCTCTACTCATTCAATAAATACTTCGTGCACAAGGAGCCCCATGGCACCCGTATACTAGAGGCCTTTGCCCTTCTGTTACGAGAGACTACAGACCACTTTGACGACATCTGTTCCAACATTATTGTAACCGCTACATTGAACCTAGTCACTGCGCGTCTGTTGGAGGAAAATCCAAACAGAATCCAGGTGAGTACAGCTATCATAGATCTCAAGGAACTTCGCAAACAGCTTTATTCAGTTGCCTGTTGATTCCCTCTATCCTCTATTTTCAAGAACAATGTCTGGGGCTGCAGAGGCTTATGCTCTGTTTGCTTTCCACTCCAATGTCCCTTGGACAGACTACATTCATGCCATACCGGATATAGCAAACTTCATTAATGATGGAAAGTAAGTAGAAAAACAAGAGTTATTCTATCGGCTCCTGTTCACATTTAACCTGTTTTTTCAGTGACGTCCTCTCATTTTATAAGGAGAATCTTGCGGGCGATGAACAAAACAGGATTTCCATGATTTCCAAGTGCAAAGGAGTTTCAAAAATAGATGCATTGACGGAATTAGCAAGTGAAGGAACAATGGCAGATGGCAGAGTTTTAAGGTATCTGAAAACTCAGCCAGATGCTTTGAGGGCATACCAAGAATTTCGGGTGGGGTATATTCATTTCCACTTGTCATTACCCCGATACAAATTGGCTTCTATCTTGTAATCATATAAAAAATGAGAAATAATGTGTGTACACTTTAAGCATTACAGAAGGAAACTCAGAAGCAAAAAATTTAAAGAAATTAATCTATTCAGGGCAATTCTGCATGGTTTTTCTTGATTCATTTTTGTCTATAGGTCATATAATACGCAAGGATTATGATCTGATTTTATCGAATTTTTTGAGGGCCTTCAAAAGTCATCATAAATTGATTTTTTTTGCTGTCAAAAACTGCCCAAAACCCAGAAGCAAAAGTTTGAGTTAATTGGACTGCTGCACAGGTGCATCCCTTCAGGATTGTTTTCAGCATGACCTGGAATGCTCATAGAGTAGGTTGAATGTGTTGCATGCCCAAAAATACCACATACTTCATGATACAACTCAAAATATTTTAACAACCAGAAAAATCACATTTTTGGCATAGTGTTCATATATGATCATATCTATGAAAGATTTTATATATGCAAGCTATTGCAGTCATGTCCATAAACCCTCCCAGATGTCATACAAAAATAACTGCATCCTAAAATGTATTCTATATGGCTCAAATATCAAATCTTTCGCTTCTGGGTATTTTTCGCTTCTAGGTTTATGTCTGTAGTTCAAGCTTAGTCCAGTAACTCTCTAATCTTGAATTTCAATAGTAATACTGTGCATTCATTTTTTGAGTAATGACACATTCCTCATTCTTCTATCTGTAACAAAGTCCTTGTAATTTACCTAATTGAGCATGACAAACTCCCCGCATTGTTGAGTTCATTTTTGGATCGAGACCTCGGTTGAGTTGGGAATGATAGAATTAAGTTCTGAATATTGTAAACATGCTGAAATTTAAATTTAAATTAAATTTAGGGCCTTATTCTAGTAGAGAGAGCTTTAATTACTGTATAAGATACTCACAAAATCTGTCGGAGGCCATTCAAATTATGGAAGGAACATGACTGGAGGACGCGGCTGAGGCTCGGAAAATTTTAGTCTGGTCTTAAGCCTGACTCACAATTGGTACAATTGAGTCTTACTTTCTTTAATGCTACACGCACTACTTATGTGATACTTATTCACTTTTGTAATCTCTCTCTTTTCTTTGCTTTCGGTATCTATTCTTTTCTCTCTTACAAATCGCTCACTTCGATGCATTTTGTCACGATGTTGTAGAGCTCAGGCCAGAAGGGGCCTGTTTCAAGAGAACACAGTTCGGCATTGTGCCGAACATCGCGGAACCAAATCTCGATAAAGATTGGCATCAGATGGATGCCTTCATCGAATAAGCAGTGTGTTCCAGATTCAGCTGGGTATATTTTCATTTCTTGCTCTCCCTGGTCGATACTTCATTCATGGGGAAATGTATTGTTTACTTTTCCTAAGTTATCCGCTCCTAAATGGAAAATCTATCAGGCAAACTTATGACAATGTGCGTGCAGGGCACGGTATTATCAGAAGGTGGTTTACCGTCCACTGCCCTCACATCTAATTTTACGTGTTACGTCAGTACCGCTCGGAAGAAATCATGGGAATATCTCTATGACTTACACCTTCGAAATTAGGCAGTATCTTCCCATTCCTTAGCCCTGGATGCTTTCGAAGGAGGGTCAGGCCAACCACACAACGGTACGTTAGTAGATTATCTAATGCATCATTTACTGTCAACTCTTAGATCTGTGAAAGGGATATTTGAGAGTATCTTTCCCACTCGGACGCCTTGTTGCCTGACTTACACATCCTCACTTAAACATTACCTTCCCAGTGAGCAAGGCTTCGAGCCAGTGATAAGCATCCGGCTCTCACGAGCTACGTTTTCACATTCATCATTCCGACCTGTATCTGTTGATACTGATGATTCATACTAGTTCCTCATATGTTATCAAAAGTAGGAACATGTAAAATCACATACAGAAGGACGAGATCGCACTGCTGCTTAGTAAGTATGTAGGCTGCTGCGGTACCTGTTGTCCGGAACAATCAAAGCGGTTTTGTGAAAAATTTCACGCCGCTATGCGTTTGGAGACCCCGACTGGCGTAAGATTTCGCCCACGTACTTATAGATCAAAGCAGCAGCTTCTTCTAGTTTCATCCTTCAAGCCTGGTGCGGCATGACCATTACGACAGACGAATCCACATTCCTTAGTTTTTGCTTCGAGTTGATTCTGTATGGTATGTGAACATTAATTCAAACCAATCAGGATTTTACATCAAGTTATTTGCAGAAGCGTCATGGCCGATCACACAACGATACCATGGTAGATTATCTAATACATCATTCACTGTCGCCACCTAGACTTGCGAGTTAGGGAGCGCCTTCCCATTCTTTAGCTCCGGATGCTTTCGAAGGAGTGTCAGGCCACCCACACAACGGTACGTTGGTAGATTATCTGATGCATCATTCATTGTCGCCTTTTAAATTTGTGAAAGAGATATTTGAAAGTATCTTTAGGCTCACTCGGATGCCTTAGTACCTGGCTTTTCTTGCGCATCTTCACTTAAACGACAGCATATTCCCAGTGAACGATCTTTCGAGCCAATAATGAGCATCCTGCTCTCACGAGTGACGTTTACAGTTGACACACATCATTCATCCTAGTTCCTCACATCTTAACTAAATATAGGAATATATAAAATTACTTGCGGAGATACCAATCATGTGTGCAGAGCGTCGAGATCACAGTGCTAAGTATGTGGGCTGCTATGGTGCCTGCTGTCCGGAACGATCATAGCGGTTTTGTGAGACATTTTACGCCACTAAGCCGGTCGTGGATAAGTGTTTCGACGCTCGTAAGATTTCGCCCATGGAACCTTTAAGGGGTTAATGCCTTTAAAAGCAGCAGCTTATTCTAGTGTCACCCCTTCAGGCCTGGTGCAGCATGACCATTACGACAGACGAATCCACATTCCTTGGTTTTTGCTTCGAGTTGATTTTGTACGGTATGTGCACGGTTTTCGGTATCTACCACTGATCCATACTAATTCATACTGATTAGGATTTTACGTCAAGTTATTTGCAGAAGCGATAATAGTGCTAACTCGGAGACGGAAGACACAGAATGCTCGGAAATTCTATCTGTTCTTCTGCTGTCTCTTGTTTTCTTGCTGCACGATCCACTTGTTCATTAATTTCAACTACATGTACAAGGACCTTGTGCGTGCTTTTACATTTCTTCATCACATTCAGAACACCCAAGTATTTGTAGGTCAGATCCCGTAACCCAACGGGAGCCATTCAGACTGGTACAGTTGCCCTCAGAACTGCGGATGCCCTGGTTACTTTAACGGACTTTTTTGGCGAGATTGTCTTGGTAAGTGCCTTGGAAAAACCGGTAAATCGAGCCTACAAGTTCTTTCTTTAGATATTCCGAGTATGGACAATCTGGGAGCATGATATTCGAGTGATTGTACTTCCGGTACTGATGTCCCTTGCCTTTGTTTGTATGTTTCTGTTGTCTTTAGTGTTGAACCAACTTAGTGATGCAATTTTAAAAGCATGCGCAATGTCTACTATTGGAATCTTAGTCTCTACCCCACAAGCTGCGATTGTTCCAAAATCGTTGGTACCTTTGGGCACAGCAGCATTCGCACTCCCACTGTGCTTTAACGCCGTCGTCTGCACTTTGATCATTTGGCGAATACTCTCCAAGGGACGTCAAAATCAGCGTTCACTTCGGCAAGCTGGGGCAGCAATAATGCCTCGTAATTATGCCAGAGACGCTGCAGGTGTAGTCATCGAGTCCGCCAGTCTCTATCTAGTAGTGCAGTTGGTCTTCACCGCCCTTTTTGCTATCAATCATCCAGCACAGATACTTCTTTCTGCGGTCGCAACCCAAATTTATGTGGGCTAATTTGTGATCCTGGACGGAAACATTATCTTGATGTTATTTTTTTATAGGGAATTGCCCCAACGTTGATTTTTGTTCGCGTTGGAAAGAGCTCCGAAGCTTCAACCGGCTCATTTACTCTTGCGTCAGACCAGGGCCGCCTCCTTGGCACACCCCGAACACTTAATTTCCGCAATAACGAAACCTCCATCGACCATGGATTAACTATCCATATCAAAAAGCAGGTTTCGAACGAAACAGCTAGTGCAATTAATGCGGACTTTTACGAAATGCAGGGCTTACCACAGGCTGCATAAGTACGGTGGCAATGGAATCCGTTTGGTCTATGAAGCGGGGCATGCTTTATTTCTGTTCTTCCGAGTTGCTTGTACTGGATTCAGAGCATGCACTTTTTCCTATTATTTATTATTTATTTCGGAATATTCAAGTAGCATCTAACGCAATTTAACTCTATTAGAGGGAGGATGCAAGCGCGTGAACGAGAACGAGCTCATGTACAAACCATGTTTTCAATCAGAAATGGCCCCAACAACATCATATCTCGTAAAAGAAAAAAATTCATATCAGAGTCTTCATAATGTTCTCGATTCCTTCTCTATCCCCTCAAATGTCCTATAACAAAAGTGAAACTCCCAACGCTTCACACTGTGCCGCTGAGAACATTCAAAAAGCGGCAATGCTTTATGGGTATGCGCCCAAGTGTGGCCCGGGCAGGCACTGAGCAGCTCAATTCACTTCGATAAAACAGTCTGTGAGTCCCAGCATCTGGGAGGGCATGCGGTGAACTTGGGAGAAGTAAACGAGACGTCCCACTGAATGATGTATCAATCAGAGAGTAGTGAGTCAAATCTTAAAATATACCTCATCGAGCTCTTTTGCTCCGATAAATGCTGCCGAGATCTTTGATATCATGCCGAGTTGTGTTCTCCTGAAACACGCCCCTTTCTGATCATCAATGGTGAAGCTGTTAAATATGGGGCTCATGTTGGCTAGCATCCAGAACGACAATGACAGCACCAGTTTCTAACC
Organism: Gymnopus androsaceus JB14; assembly: GCA_009733575.1. Taxonomy (NCBI): domain Eukaryota; kingdom Fungi; phylum Basidiomycota; class Agaricomycetes; order Agaricales; family Omphalotaceae; genus Gymnopus; species Gymnopus androsaceus. Next base: position 36,023 of record ML769874.1, read on the forward strand.
TTACATCTCTGGTCAACATTATCGCGGACAATGTATCGGTTATTGAGGACTTGGCAAACCGCATGGGGACATCTTATCCAACCATCAGTGACCTATATGAACCACACAGCAAACAAGAAGAACTAACTCTAAATCCCGAAGTACTGTCCGCTGCAATGCTTGCTGTCTCTGCTGCATCACAGCTAGCCGCCACCTTGAAGCTTCCGGGATTGACATTGCTAGATCGAGCTAATGCTGTGGGTACCATTTAAAATGTTTTTCAAAAAAAAATCTCACTTTTGACCTTTCCAGTTTCATATTCCATCTGCACTAAGGGTTACCTCGGAAGCCTGTGTGGTTGAAATTCTGCGGGATGCTGGACCACAAGGGATGCATGTCCAGGATATTGCAAACCAAACAGGTATTCAGCCAGGTATTTTAGGTGAGCTATTGAATGCATGCGTATAATAAAACTTTGCATCTATTAAAATATTTAATAGGACGGAGTTTGCGTCTTCTTTCAACACACTACGTTTTTGCGGAGGTATGGCCTAGTATTAAGATTTAAAAAACTACACCTGACGGATTCTTCAGATTTCTCCCAATGTCTTTGTGAACAACCGCCTGAGCTCTATGATGGATACAGGGAAAGATACTAAATATCTGATTGATATCGCTAAGTGAGTTTTTTTTTCCATCCGCGTTTGCTTGAATGCTTTTTTATGCCAGTATTACAGGACAAGGAAATCAACCAGCAAGTCTGACGATATTGTGAGCAATGTTGCAGGAGACAAGTATACCGACACCAATGGTGTTGCAGCACTCATTGATCAATGGTCAGTGTACAGAGCTCAATTATATTGACAGCATTAGAATGCTCTAATTTTTTTCCTAGTGTTGATGAAGTGTTCAAGTCCTCATCCCGAATTTCTCATGTTGCGGCTGTCAATGATTACTCCAAAACTCCATTTCAATGTGCAATGCAATACAATGGCAGTATGTGGGAGTTTTTTGAGAAGTATCCTGGCTACCTTCAGCGCATTCAAATGGCAATGGTTGGTTTTTCCCATCTACAACCTCACCAACAGATGATTTCAGGTAAGTGTTCAGACATCAATAGCCCAGCTTTTCCTTCACTAATCTATCTCTAGGATTTGACTGGTCAAAATTGAAGAAAGATTCTTATGTTGTGGACGTGGGAGGGGGAAACGGATCGGAGGCACTTGCCATAACAAAAAAGGCACCCCATGTGAAGATCTTTGTAGAGGACCTAGAGCAAACAATTGCACAGGTGACCACACCCGTAAGTACATGTGGTGATAACATTTTCTCCCCAGTGTGCTCATGTTCAACTAGACATGGAACTCCAACCCAACCCAGAAGTCACTCATAGAATCCGAGAAAGTTGTCTTGCAGGGTGAGTTTCGGAAACTTTGATTGACATAAGGACTATTATTAACGGAATTTCGTAGCCCATGACTTTTTCACAGTGCAGCCATCTCATATTGTCAGCAAAGTATCACTTTACCACCTCAGATTCATCACCCATGATTGGCCTACTCCAGAGGGAATCAAAATTTTGAAGCAGCTACGAGCATCTTCACTGGATGACACCCGCCTCATGCTTGTTGACCAGATTGTTCCTTATGCCTGTCCAATTCCGGAGGACCTGGGAAAAATTGAGGGAGCCATCTCTCTTCCTACTCCTGCACCACTCTTATCCAACCTAGGGGAGGCAAATTCGGATGTTTATACCACGGACTTTACAATGGCAGCACTTTTGAATGCCCAAGAGCGAACTCTGGGAGAGTTCCATAGCATGCTCAATGAAGCAGGATGGGAAATTGAAACAATTTACCAAGCAGTGGGAAGCTCCTTGAGCCAGATTGTTTGCAAAGTGATCTAGCCTGTAACCATTATATCTCTTGCTTCAAAATTACTGTTTTCCCATACACTGATGAGTGTTGTAGTGTTACTGACTTGTTTTACAATTTAAATTTAAATTCTTGTGAACTTGGAACTACTTGTAGAAGTTGTGTTTCTGGGATCTGCCAGGGTATACTCACCGGGCCCCAAAATTCAATGATAATGCATAGGTATACCGCAACTATAAGACCTTTTGCATTCACCATAACTTTTTGTAACAGCTGTGTGCGAAATTATATGGAATTCAAAAAAAAATCCAAAAAATCTGAGTGGCTGTGTTGTGGCAATACTAGATCCCATGCATTATTCCTATACCACACAACTATAATCTCGTCGCATTGTTGCATCTTTCATCCACAATGTCAGACGGAGAAGCAGAACTCAAGCCCCATGAGGCTGAAATCTCACTGTCATTGACCACTTATACTCTCACAATGTCGAAGGCAAAAAAACCAGTAACAACTTTGAAGAAGGATACTGGTCCTCCGAAGACCAAGTCTATCCAGTTTAGCTTCAAAGCAGATGAGGATAACTATATCATCTTGATGAATACTCTTCTTGCCACCATGGGACTTTGATACCTTGTACAAAGCAACAGACAAGAAATCTTTTTGTATGAAAATTGCAGCTCCACTAAAAAAGTATACTTCCATCTCTTGCTTGATGCTTAAACTGACTCATTTGAAGGAAAACCAAAGCCTGTGATGTTGAGACTCTTCCCGAATATATTGTTCAAGTGGAAAAGATCATTGAGAATGAGACAAGCAAACCTATTGTTGTGCTGATTGATGGAAAGGATATTTCTGAGACTTGCTTGAAGGTTAGCTCTGCTCAATAAAACGGCTGGGGCTATGGCTCATATCTCACAGCACAAAGGGAAAAAAGGCAAC
>ML769875.1:0-38722 GCA_009733575.1 Gymnopus androsaceus JB14
GCACCCAAAAGTGCTGGTGGGTGGGATAACAATGCCCAAATATTTTCACTATTTTTCACGATTTTTCCAGAATTTATCAAGCTCAATTCCCAATGTTCTGTGGTAAAATGAGCACCCATATGTGCCCATATGCACCGGGGGGAACAATAATGCCGAAATATTTGGATAATCTTTGATGATTTTTGAAGGATTTATCAAGCCTGGATTCCCGAAATTTTTTGGATAAATAAGCGCCCACAAGCACTGGGAGGGTGGGCGTAAGGTCATACTAGTAAGGAAGCTAATGGTTGTACTGGTACGAATAAGTTGTGCTAGTAACTAACCTAATGGTGGTACTAGTACTGATAACTCGGACTAGTAACTAATCTAATGGTGGTACTAGTACCAATAAGTCATACTAGTAACTAACCTAATGGTTGTACTAGTACTAATACTCGGACTAGTAACTAACCTAATGGTTGTACTAGTACTAATACTCGGACTAGTAACTAATCTAATGGTTGAACTAGTACTAATAAGTCATACTAGTAACGAATCTAATGCTTATAATAGTACTAATAACTTGAACTAGTAACTAACCTAATGGTGGTACTAGTACTGATAACTCAGACTAGTAACTAATCTAATGGTTGAACTAGTACTAATGCGACATGCACGGAATCCATACACTACTATATTTACTAGTGCATGGAATCCATGCAACATGCCTGGAATCCATACACTACTATATTTACTAGTGCATGGATTCCATGCAACATGCCTGGAATCCATACGCTACTATATTTACTAGTGCATGGATTCCATGCAACATGCCTGGAATCCATACGCTACTATTTTTACTAGCACATGGATTCCATGCAACATGCCTGGAATCCATACACTACTATTTTTACTAGTGCATGGATTCCATGCAACATGCCTGGAATCCATACACTACTATTTTTACTAGTGCATGGATTCCATGCAACATGCCTGGAATCCATACACTACTATTTTTACTAGTGCATGGATTCCATGCAACATGCCTGGAATCCATACACTACTATTTTTACCAGTGCATGGATTCCATGCGACATGCCTGGAATCCATACACTACTATTTTTACTAGTGCATGGATTCCATGCGACATGCCTGGAATCCATACACTACTATTTTTACCAGTGCATGGATTCCATGCAACATGCCTGGAATCCATACACTACTATTTTTACTAGTGCATGGATTCCATGCAACATGCCTGGAATCCATACACTACTATTTTTACTAGTGCATGGATTCCATGCAACATGCCTGGAATCCATACACTACTATATTTACTAGTGCATGGATTCCATGCGACATGCCTGGAATCCATACACTACTATTTTTACTAGTGCATGGATTCCATGCAACATGCCTGGAATCCATACACTACTATTTTTACTAGTGCATGGATTCCATGCAACATGCCTGGAATCCATACACTACTATTTTTACCAGTGCGATGGATTCCATGCGACATGCCTGGAATCCATACACTACTATTTTTACCAGTGCATGGATTCCATGCGACATGCCTGGAATCCATACACTACTATTTTTACTAGTGCATGGATTCCATGCAACATGCCTGGAATCCATACACTACTATTTTTACCAGTGCATGGATTCCATGCGACATGCCTGGAATCCATACACTACTATTTTTACCAGTGCATGGATTCCATGCGACATGCCTGGAATCCATACACTACTATTTTTACCAGTGCATGGATTCCATGCAACATGCCTGGAATCCATACACTACTATTTTTACTAGTGCATGGATTCCATGCGACATGCCTGGAATCCATACACTACTATTTTTACCAGTGCATGGATTCCATGCAACATGCCTGGAATCCATACACTACTATTTTTACTAGTGCATGGATTCCATGCGACATGCCTGGAATCCATACACTACTATTTTTACAGTGCATGGATTCCATGCAACATGCCTGGAATCCATACACTACTATTTTTACTAGTGCATGGATTCCATGCAACATGCCTGGAATCCATACACTACTATTTTTACAGTGCATGGATTCCATGCAACATGCCTGGAATCCATACACTACTATTTTTACCAGTGCATGGATTCCATGCAACATGCCTGGAATCCATACACTACTATTTTTATAGTGCATGGATTCCATGCAACATGCCTGGAATCCATACACTACTATTTTTACTAGTGCATGGATTCCATGCAACATGCCTGGAATCCAGGCAGAGTGTATGGATTCCAGGCAGGGCCCTGGATTTCCTGTGGATTTTGATCATATTAGTTACTGGATTGTTACACTTTGGACTATCTAAGAAGATATAAATTGGGGCAGCCTGAAGTGAGGCTGAGGGTAAACGTATTATCAGTGTGTTCGTCTGCTGGTTGGGCTTCAACAATAAAACGATGACGGACCTCTCGCAGGTCTGGAAAGTCGGTGGTAGGTCTGGCACACAGGTTGTTATGGTTTATGGGTGAGTTGGCGTACGCGCGAGGAAAGTCTACTAGGCCCGTTGGCTCGAAGATACCATGTAAATTTACTGTAGCAGCCTCTGAGGTCGAGTTCGATTCTTGACAGTGCATATATCATGAGACTGTTTGAGGTTTGATTTATTGATAATGAACCTAACACGCGAAATAGAGCAGTACGATATGGACGAGAGCGCAGACTCGGACTCTTCTTAAATATCAAGATAATTTCTTTACAATCGCAAGTAATAAGTACCACAGTGATCCATCATAATATATCTTATTTCTCCGGCAATTGAGAACTCCGAGCCACAATTACATCTACTTGTGCTGTATCTTGATGTTCTGGTTGGGCAACAAAGCCATCTTCATAGCGACGAGCACGAAATTTAGGTCCATATAAACACTGAAGCCAGATCAGGGGGGAAGCAAGGACGCATATGCATCCAAGAGTGGTAAAGCTCTAACCAACTCCCATTGCTGTGATCATCAATTGGATAGTAGAAGTTCCAACTGCACCAAGGAGACAGCGAACCAGATTTATACTGGAACTTGACGTTGAGGCCGCATCAGGAAAAAGGTCCACGAAAAGTGTCGCTAGTGATGGAGAATTATCAATAACATGCAAAATGCCCGAGTCTAGAATGGAAATATGATTACAGTAAGTAGTGAGGATGGCAGAATCAAGCCATCCAATGAAAAATGCAATGGTTATAGAGGCTGCTATGGGAGCGAGGATCTGGATAATCCATCCAAAGAGAATGATAAAGGCAACAAAGAGAGGAGCATTGTACGTCAAGGAGCGCAGACGTGCCTTCTCAATGAACATCAAACTCCTTCGAGCAGTTTTCTGTTCCCCTGCGGCCAGACCTTCTAGATTCAAGTACTTCTGGTAGTCGCGGTCGAGAATCTTTCCGATGATAATGTAACAAGATAGTAAGTAAAAGAAGAGAAGCTCTCACCTCAGTTGGACTGTACATAGCGGTACAACTGAGGGAGGCAAAAGTCCGTTCTGGGTATATAAGTCGATCGTACAGTATGATCGGTGTAGGTAAGCGGAAAGTAGGTAAGCGGAAACCTCAAAACCAGCTAAATGTAAGAAGATATAAGTACATACTAGAAGGTTCATAGGACTTGATGCACTCTGCCCAACACTGTTGCTACCTTATTAACAATGTATAACCACTGTTCTAACAATTCCACCCCCGTCCTGGACACTTTTAGAGGTTACAGTGGTGCCAGAAATTAACCGAACAGCATGTTTACCCATATAGCAAGCATCTAACAGTTTCAAAAAAGTTGCAGATATATATTTTTATGACCTGCGAGTTCATTTCTGAAGTCAGTTTATTGCCATATTTAGTAATTTCTGAGTTATAGGCAAATTTAAAATGATTTTAAAAGGGTGCTCTGCAGGAACTGATTTTCAGCAAAAATGAGTATCACCACTGAAATCTACATGAAAAATAGCATAGGATAGCATTTTGTTTTATTCAAATTGATTCATGTAATGCTGCTCAATCTTGCTTCCAAAAGTCTCATTTTGGGCTATTTTTGCTCAAAATGCAAAAAATAGCCAACTTGCAGGTGGAATTTCTCCACAATGCATGTACAGATTTGTATAAAACAAAATGCTACTCTATGCTATTTTTCATGTAGATTTCAGTGGAAATACTTATTTTTGCTGAAAATCAGTTCCTGCAGAGCACCCTTTTAAAATCATTATAAATTTGCCCATAACTCAGAAATTACTAAATATGGCAATAAACTGACTTTAGAAATGAACTTGCAGGTCATGAAAATATATATCTACAACTTTTTTAAAACTGTTAGATGCTTGCTATATGGGTAAACATGCTATTCGGTTAATTTCTGGCACCACTGTGTGGAGTCTCTATTTAATGTGAATCATGCTCCTACAGTTTATATTGGGTCATCCATGGAAAATTTTACAATTGGTACCAGCAGTATGCTGCTCATTGTTATCCTATTCTGACTCAAGTGTTGCTGATAAATGGTGCATATATGCATGTTGTACTATCTGAACCAATGCAAGTAGGCTATAAAATGTACAGAACATTGATAGCACCCATATTCACACCCCACAAGTAGCGCAAATGGTATTTTTGATGTTGTTAAAAATGTAAATTTAACGGCAAATCTTGGCACAAGTAAATAAGTTAGCGGAGTTTGAAATTTTGACAAGCCAACTTATTGTAACCTGTTGCAAAATAATTTGAGCTTTCGAGAGGTTTGAAACTTTATTGAGGCTAACTAAGCATCTAATCTGTTAGCACCAAGCCCACTTCCAAAAAAACACCATGTCAATTTCTTTCTCCCAGATGATTTCACCATCTTTAACCTGCTTGAAGTACATAATTCGGTGCTGAAGCATCTGTTATGACAGTAGGCAAATATGCAGAACAGAGAAGATGTACATACGCTTCATGCTAGATGTGCTTATCTCTACTATGCATGTCTTGGAAACCTTTTTTAATAATATAACCAGAGATCACAGGAAGGAAGCTCAAGGAGCTGTGTCTATAGCCATTAAGCACACCTTGACCTGCCCTTAAGTTGTTGTGGGAAGCGTGACAGTGTTACAATCATTGCTTGAACATCAACCACCACCATGTCCTCTTCAACAATGTTCTTGAATGCTTGCAATTGTTCAATACTCAATTCAGAGTTCTACAATATTCAAGGAGATCAAAATATCTCTTATCATGGATCACAAGGGGCCACAATTTTGGAGGTAACTTTGGAAACAAAATCAAGAAAAAAAAATTGATATCATATTCATTAGGCAATTATTGGAAAGCTTCCTTACTCATGGCAGGCATTTTATGATACTGACATAGGCACTCAAAAGTTGTGTAGTCCAGGGACAAGGGAAAAAATTCTGTTAGACATAGTGGAATGGGCTACTAACACAACACCTGATAGTCCCCTGGGCTACTGGATGTCTGGCATGGCTGGGACAGGCAAAAGCACAATTGCAATGTCCACTTGCATTAAATTAGAGGATAAGGACCTGCTTGTAGGAACTTTCTTTTGCTCCCACCAGATTCCAGAATGTAGGGATTACCACTTACTGATCCCTACTTTGGCATACCAGCTAGCAAAATTTTCAGAAGTATTTGCTGCATCACCCAGGGATGTCTTAAGTATAGACCCTGATATTCCTGCAAAGAAACCAGACATGCAAGTCACTGCACTCCTAATTAAGCCATGGAAATCAGTTATTGAGTCTGGCAAGATGGGAGTGTGTATGCCAGTTATGATTATAGATGCTTTGGATGAATGTGAAAATGTTTGATAGGTTCTCAAACCTCTTATATCTGCAATCCAGGAAAAGGAATTGCCTGGATTGAAGTTTTTGTTAACTAGCCAGCCAGAGCAGGAAATTCAGGTGCTTCTGAGCCCAAAGGTTCCAAATGATATGTCAATTCACAAAGTTCAACAATTCATCCTTCATGATGTAGAAGAAAGTGCAATCCAGGAGGATATATATACCTGTGTGAAGGCTGAACTAGAAAATGCTTTTTACAATTGGTTTCTCTCTGGCTTATCACAGTTTAATGGTGCTGCTTTGATTTGGGGTGATATAGTTCATCAGCAAAACCTGGGTATTGGTCATAGAAGTTATAGCAACTCATAGCAAATTATAGCAGCCATAGTTCTCTACAGAACTATGGAGTGCTATGGGTTTCTATAAGCTCCTATGAGCTCCTATGAGGTTACCGAGCATTCGAAGCAACTGTCAACTCATTTCGGCATCTTGACAGCTGTCATTATCACATGCTAACACTATATAAGAATCGATGCATTTTCAATGCATCATTGTAACTTCCCCAAGTTCTCTTTTTTTTCCAAGTCACTCAGTAAGTCTCCAAACTCAAGCCTTCAACTTCATGTCTCAATTTTTTGCGGCATTTGATTCTAAGCATCAATCACTACTTACAATAATAAGTACTTGTACTGTGGCTTGAGTCATTTATGTATACACTAGTTAATGTAGTTTTAGTCTTGCTATAGTATTATCCTACTACAAACATGACAATATGATGGTTTATTATGATTATTCTGGTCTCATTTGATCTCGCAAGCATTGCACAAGTGAGGGAAACAATTCAAAAGAATAATATATTTAGTTTGAATTGGACCCTGACATGTCCTGACAGATGACGTTCCCGAGAAATCCATAGCAATCCATAGAACCCCATAGCATGCCATAGTTCTCCACAAAGGGCACCCTTGCTATGGGCTCTATGAGTGCTATGAGTGCTGTGGAGAACTGTGGAGTTCTCCCTAGCATGCCCAGGTTTTGCTGATGTTATGCACCCAGTTTAACTGACTCAATGTAGCGGCTATGGATCAGTGGGTTGGCTTATGTGCCATTTGGTAGCTTTGTTATGTCCATGCCAACCACAGCCGGTACACTTACTGAGCCAACCAAGATTCCTCTGGACTTATACCTTTACTTTCCTTCTAGTGACCAAGCCAACTGGGCTGGTAGCCTCGGTCACCTCGGTCCATTTCTTATTGTTTTCTATCTACTCTCACATTTGATATTTACTCCAACCGAAAGACAATTACTTATTATTCTCCTTCCTGGACAGCTTATACAGTACGGGAAGTTATTATCTTTTATTTAACAATAAGGACTACCATATATAAGCCGACCTATCTTGTATAGTAGTCTTTAGTTTGAATATTGACTTGGATTATCCCTATACTTGACTCAATGCCTTCCAGCATTGATCTTTAGCTCACCGACGACCTTCGGTGTCGTCACGTCCATCTCGGACATTCTAACTGACAACTTTCAACATCATCACTTTCATTCCCTCAAGGACCACTTGGCATAGCGAGGGCCTGTCCTAATAGACGGTCCGAGGTCCGCCTCCATCTTGTGTCTCCAGTCGGCAACTACTTCGGTTGCCTCAGTTTATACTTTGGTCTGACCTGGCTTGACTTCCTTCAGGTCCAGCTCCCCTCCAGTAGCACAGTCCTAACAGTATATTTAAACTAAAATCTTGTTACACCATTTTTAAATCTTTGCCATGCCTCCTAGGCGTGCAACCTGTAGTAAGGCATCCAAAGAACCTACACCAGCACCAACTCAAAATGTGTTCGCTCCATATGTGGAATCCATCTCCACACTTGGTTCTTCTTGTCATTGTATCACAGCTTTTGGTCCAAGTTCTGCTGCTCCAGCCCCTCCTGCGGTTACAACAGACACCAACAGCAGAGCCACACAATTTGTCCTAAGAACCCTTTACGACAAAGAAGGTAACAAATTCACTGTACGTACACCAGTCAGAGACCAAATGGCTGTACTGACAGTATTAAACCTGGAAGAAGTTCTGCAATCTCCAACATTGCTCATGGCTGGTGCTTGTTGAAGAACAATTGCTGTCCCGACCAACTCTAGAGAACCTAGTTGTTCTCAATCCCGCATTTCCCAAGGTTGTTCCCAGACACATAGATTGTCCAGGGCTAGTGACTGAGGAGACAAAGACCCATTTGCAGAGGGTCCCGGCGGTAATCCCAACCCCGATGATGGTGACAGTGGTGGTGAAGGCCCTGGTGGACCCAGTCCTCCCGGCGGTCCCCCTGCTGGTCCTCCCGGTGGTCCTGGTGGTCCCCTGCTGGTCCTCCCGGTAGTCCTCCCGGTGGTCCTCCCAGTGGTCCTCCCGGTGGCCCTCCCGGTGGCCCTCCCGGTGGTCCTCCCGGTGGAGGAGCTGCTAACCCGGAACCTACAGAATCCACTCCACAACAAGCCCTTGCATTGTTCAAAAGCTTTAAAGGATCTTTAGATGCTCTTGGTCAGGTCCTCAGTAGCATGCAAGGAGATACCGGCGATGCCGGTAAAAACAAGATCAAGGATCCGGATGTTTTTGATGGATCCAATCCCAAGAAACTTAAAATGTTCCTTGTCTCCTTATCACTTGTTTTCCTAGACCAACCAAACTACTTCACCAAACAATGAAAAATCAGCTATACTCTTTCCTATCTTGGTGGTGCAGCTTGGGAATGGTTCAAACCCGACATTCTTGACCCAGACCTTAATGCAATGCCCACATGGACACAATCCTTCTTGGCCCTCATTAGCGAGCTCCAAGACAATTTCAGTCTTTATGATGCTCAAGGGGACACTGAGGAGAAGCTCAGTCTTCTCTAAATGAAGGAGAACAAACTGGTCTGCAAATATAACATTCGGTTCAACACACTTGTGGCATCCACCGACTGGGATGTATCTGCTCTTAAGTGGGCATATCATTGTGGCCTTGCCGGTTGTATCAAGGACAAACTTGTTCATATGCCAACACCATGGGATCTACCTGTGTTTCGACAAATGGTCCTTCAGATTGACAACTGGTATTGGCATCACGAAGAGGAGAAGAAACGGGAAAGTACCCAAAACTCTAATTGAGGGAATACCTCTGGAAAGAAGGGTACTAACACCAGCTCCTCAACTACAGTCTCGGTATCTACATCCACCAACATGGCATCTTCCTCGCAATTGGCCAGGCAACAAAAGTCCAGTAAAAAGAACAACAAAAACTGGAAAGGTAATACTGGCTCCGGACAGTCCTCCGGCTCCTCTGCCAGTACCTCTGGTTCTTCACCCAAACCACATGTGAAACATCTCGGCCCCAATGGCAAACTCAAGCTGGAAGAACTGGAGCAGCGCCGGAAGTTTAATTTGTGTACGTTCTGCGGTGGTAAGCACAAGTTGGAAGATTGTATGGTTCATAAGCCAAATAGTGGTTCTCAACTGCATGGCTGCGCTGCTGGAACCCAGGAGCCTGAACTTTCAGCTATCACCAAGGTTCCGGAAAAATAGTCCACGGCTCCTGTACCCCGGTACAAAGCAGGAGTTGCGTTGACTACATTTGTACTCAATCTGGGGAAGTAACTCTCAACGTGTCCACTCTTTCTGATCTCGATTGATCATTTTGTCTCAATCTTGTTACCGAGTTTCCGGCCATAAACGAATCTGCTAAAACTGCAGTTGTACTTAGTTTTTCTACTCTGCTTGATTCCAGTTCTACAGACAATTTCTTAGATAGTTCTTACATTTCTTTAAATGATATACCAACTACGAAAATCACATCAATCAACCTTCAGTTGTTTGATGGTTCACTTGCACCTAGTGCAATCATGGAAACAGCATCTCTCAATGTCCAGTTTCCATCCGGCGAGCTTTTTCCCTGAACATTTTATGTTACTCCCTTGGACTCATCATGCAAAGCTGTTTTAGGATTCAGTTTCTTGACCCGCTACAATCCGTTGATTGACTGGGCATCAAAGACTATAACATTCTGACACACCAAGCAGCTTGTTTCCACTCCTCTGACATCTATTCTGACCGGTTGCGTTGACTGCTCAGAATCCTCTTGGTCCAAGATCCCTCCGGATCCTCCAACCCCAATGGTTTTTCCTGTTAACGGTACACCTTGTAGCAACCGTGCTTGTATCACAAAGCCTTGGCCTTTATCTGAGCACTTTCCCTTTGAACCCATCTACACCTACCCTTTGGTCCATCAGCATGCTGCCTGAACTGAATACCCGGATGTTGATATTGCTTTCGTGTGTGCTGCTGCATTCTCCCGCATTCTGAAAGAAACATGTTCCAAACCGTTTCTTCTTTGTGCCATATCACTTGAAGTATCTGGCCAATCTGTGGCAACTACATCATCACCGCGTACCGACATCCCACTACAGTATCAGGACTTCACCGACATTTTTGACAAAGTACAAGCTGATGTACTTTCAGAACACCGACTGTACAATCTCAAGATTGAACTAGAAGAAGGCAGTTCACCACCTCTCAGTCATATCATTCCACTCTCTCCTCATGAGCAGCAGGCTCTCCGAGATTTTCTCAATGAGCCACCTGTAGCATTAGAGGTAACCTATTAAAACCCAACAAGTTATTGAGAGTATATTTAATTATTTTTGATAAGTTATCTACCAGTCAAATCTCACTGGGCACCTGATAGAATATCCTGTGACCTATTCCGGAGCCTCCAGGGTGCCTTGGATGGGCACCTTTACCTTACAGGGTGCTCCATACGGCTCCTCAGCACAGTCCTACCATCTGGCACCCTGCTAATCTGGCATTTTTGGCAAACATAATAGACCATAGCTAATATTCACCAAATTCTGTATACTTTCCTGACACAGCTAGTACCTCTAAGTCAAGATCCTCCTCTTCATCTTCCTCCTCTTTCTCCTCCTCCCCCTTCTCCTCTTCTCTGTTCATTCCCTCTTCTTCTGCTTCCGCTCCTTCCACTGCTTCCGCCACTTTATTAACATCTTCATCAACCTCTACTTCCACCATATCATCTCCCCAAGCATCAGATCCTGAATCAGATTTGTGCCCATTACCCACGGAAGGTGTGATCACAGCCTTTCCTCACTCCGCTGCTAGAAAGGGATCAATTTCTGCTGCTACACAACCCCCTCCTCTCTTACTCAAAGCCATTATAAACAATCCATCATCATTCTGGGCCCACAAAAGAGAGAACTGGCTCTCCAGGCTCTCCCACACATCAGCTTGCTCATGTGCATATGCAAAAGCCCCCTCTGCATGTGCTCCAGTAAAAACCTTGACAACTGCCTTGGTCCGCCAGTATGAAGCCTTCCACTGCAGGAAAACCAGCATTCTCTGCATTTCCTCTTCCAAGATCAAAATCTCCTCCTTCCAATGGCGCATCCTTGCATAGGCTTTACACCACTCTACTTGCAAACCTGGACTGGATATCAGTCAACAAATTCTGGATAACTGCAAAAAGAACCAACATACCTGCATGGAGAAGACCATCTGTGGCCATATCTGTGTTGTCCGAGGACAACTAGATCCAGGATACAGTTCTGTATCCTTCACCTTTATTTCCTTCCTTCTCCTTGCTTCGGCTGTCTTCCAAATCTTCCTTGTCTGAACCAGATGCATCTCCCTGTTCCAGATGATGTTTTGAGTGGAGAAGACTGGCCTCTAATGATTCAGCTTGCCAGCAACAGCGCTTTGCATTATCAATCTTCTCCTTGGAGATATGCGTACTATCCTCAACATCCTGCATGGTCTGGACATCCTTCTCTTGCAGCTCATACCATGCTACCTTTCCCTTCATTCCTCCTGCCAGAGCAAGTAGCGCCCTCCATGCTGCCTGATACTGGAGCTTAGATAACTTGATCTTCCACTCATGCCTATCCATCCGGGCATGGGCTCGAGTAGTTAGACTTCTTATACGTGTGCAGGCGGGATTTGACTAACAGATCATTCCAGAGATGATCTAAGGCATCCTGACACTGTTCCTTGCAAAGTCACTTCTCCAAAGTTCTGAGATTTTCCAAAGATATAGTATTTGGCAAAGAAGAAGGAAGGAGGAGTGGCATCTGCTCTGGTAGGAGAGGCTTCTTGGATGCAAGGATATCAGGATGAATGGCAAGAGCTTGCAATGCCGAGGGACTATGTTTTGCTTGTAGAGTGCAGAGCCTCGTAATCTTGCATGTGAGCCTATTCCGTGCTTCAGAGAGCTGTGCAGTTTGGTGAGGTGTTGGGTTGCGTAGAGCTACTAGATCCACCTGCAATTGCTGTCTAAATTGGAAATCATCAGCGAACACCTTCTCAAACCCCAACACATGACACGTACTGGTGTTCCTCAACTTCTAGTCCAGTTAATAAGAACTCCACTGATATGCCAATTTTTCGGATAAGGCTAGAACTGTGCAGAACCAATAATCCTAGGTTCTGTTTGTAACAAAAACACGGTCAATAAGAGAACTATAGTGAGCCCAAGTTAATAGTTAAAATCTACCAAGGACCTATTCTACTCAAGAGGTTGCAGAGTAACGGTACGTGCAATGGTACCATACTTAACTTTGTGAATGCGCCTTGATCAAAGTCCTATGCGTGGTATGGTGTAGCGAGGCAAGCTTGTTGGATAACAAGTTGCTGACCGAGGCAGATAAATGAGCCCACATACCAGTTATACTAGGCTAGGTCATTGAAGGATATACCCAAGGGATCGAAGTCGTAAACAAGGCATCGCTTCCGTGATTAGCTCACCAAGGAGTCTACACAACACTCAAGTTTATTAAACGAAGCAAGGTGGACTGAAATGAGGAAGTACCATAACGGGTGCCCTCAAAGTTGACGCTCGTTGGAAAGCGCCCAGGCAGATCGCCGCGGCAATCCAATACGGCCACATAACCCACTTGCTGTAGCTACTTCTAGAGCACGGAAGGACCAAGGAGCGTTTCTATCTGAGCCTTAGCGTTTTACCAAGATCCATATGCTACCATGCATCTAGACTCGAGACCACGTGGAACTAGAGATAATAACCAGTCTCCCATTGGCAAGGAAAAACATAGAAATACTTCCGAGGGCTGTTCTGCTAAAGGAACTGGCGAGCCTTGTAAAAAGGCAAATGACTCGAGTCGATTTGGACCAAAAATCCCAAAAGTCGACCCAATCAAGGAAGACAAACAAACGAGGCAGGGAAACATTGAGGCAAAACCATAGTATACATGCATAGATGGATATTATTTATCTTTTCCTATTTTACTTACTCTGTTTCATCCTATCTCGCTCAGTTTCTCTCATTTTCCTATTTTATTATATCTCGCTCAGTATATAAGGGTAGCTATTCTATCTCGGAATAACAAGTTAGACTTGATACCTGAAATGCAGTTCTATCTTAGAACCTGTAGTGATTCGTACACGCTCAGACGTGTCTGCATCATCCTCTACAACCTTTGAAACAGGTGGCCTTCTTGTAACCTCAATAATACTGAGGCTGTTCATTCTACTTCCCGGCTATTAAGTCAAGCATTCCTGGTTTTCATCTCGAAGTGAGGTCACATCAGTCTTAGGACCGCAGGTGGAGCCTAACATGCACACCTTGACAAGCCCGTTGTTGATTAGGAAGGTCTTGGACCCAAGTGTCGGCTTGGTCTAGTTTTAGGGAGGAAGCTTCTTGGAGTGTTACCTAGCTTTACCAACAGATTCTACCCCTTGCCCGCTCTTCACTGAGTGTGTTAAAAAACGCCTACTCAAGTGACTTGCGTGGCGGTTGTATAAGCTTGTTAGGTAACTCGCAGGTTTCCCTGAGAGTTGGAGTATCATTGCGCGGTGATGTAAAGGCTCCCGAGATACGCTAAGTTGTTTGTTGAGTCGGCGTACTTGACCCGTGCCTCGGTGTTTGTGCAGATACACAAAGTCGTTTGTTGAGTCGGCGTACTTGACCCGTGCCTCGGTGTTCGTGCGGATACGCAAAGTTGTTTGTTGAGTCGGCGTACTTGACCTGTGCCTCGGTGTTTGTGCGGATACACAAAGTTGTTTGTTGAGTCGGCGTACTTGACCCGTGCCTCGGTGTTCGTGCAGATATGCAAAGTCGTTTGTTGAGTCGGCATACTTGACCTGTGCTTTGGTGTTTGCTTTCCCCTCAATTAGTTCAGCGTGTTGTCGTATGTTAGTTGGCTTTTCAAAACCTCCCTCCAAATATAAACCTTGTTCATATTGCACTCTCTGTGCCAACTGTCAAGTGCTTTTCTCTTCAAATCAATTAGTAGTCGAGGGAACCTTTGACAACCTCCTTCCTTGCATTAAATTAAACCTTTTGGATTGAATCTGATTGGGGTGATTGTTGTTTGGTTGGTTTTCATACCCAGCACAAATCTAACTCATCATCTGGAGCCCACCACGAGGGGAGCTACTTTTGATTGAAAAAAAACTATTAAGCACAAGTAACTGTTGATCAGTCAGTGCGCTAAAAGGATTCACCATTGCAGTCAAAATTTCTGGCTCATTGCATAATCCACCAGCTGGGAGACGTACATGTAACTCCAGCAAACAGCCACTACCGCCAATAGAAAATCCCAACGCGCTACTGAAAAGGAAGCCAAAGGTACCTTTGTACCCACAGCCACCCTCTCCGCAGACGCCCGAGGACAGAACTACAGTGAGAGTAGCACTGCGAGCTCCTCATTCAATTCAAACTTTCTCATCAACTAGACCTTCACCTGTGCCCGAGGAAGAGCATAACAGCCCGTCCTTAGTGACTATAGAGGAAGTTCTTGCTAGTTGAGCAGAATCATCTACGAGTCGAGCCCCGCGTTCACCAAAAGGGAATTCATCTCGGAATAAACTAACAGATGAACCATCAGATGATGAAGAGTTTCAAACACCTATCATCGAGACAAGACCCACTGAGCAAGTCCCACAAAGACAAACTCAAACCCCACAAACTACAAGAATGTCTATACCTATGACAATCAGTAACATTAAAGTTCAGCTCACGCTGGGAGCCGTGCTTGAACTACGAAATGACAAGCTCCCGAGCATTCATAAAAAGGCCCTGGCCGAGTTCAACGGTGATAAGCCTGCGAATTTGTTGGCATGGCTAGCCGCTTGCGAAGCACTCTTTGCATTGAATAAAATCACAGAGGATACTGCCAAAAAGTTCCTTGCTGTGAGTTGGATGTTGTACACAACACAGCTCGAATGGAAGGACAATCCTATTGCGACTAGTGCAACAACTACATGGGAAGAATTCCAACAAATGTTGAAGAAAGGCTACCCTGAGACCGCGAGTGAAGAAATAGGATCAAAACAGAGAATCGAGAAGTTAGTAAAGAGTGTTGGAATCATATATAGGAACAAGTTGCAGAAGATCCAGATGTTCATTAGGGCTTTTAGTATCGAGGCATATAAACTCATGAGTGGGCCGCAGCCTGTACTCTCGAATAACGAGGCAGTACGATGGTTCCTCACGGCGTTTGATGGTTCCTTCGTGAATACCATTCTCGACAAAGCTGAAGTAGATCCGCTGAATAAAGTTGATCGAAGGGAAGATGATCCTTTTACTTTGAAGGAAATCATCGACTCTGCTGAGAAACAAGCAAGATTGTGGAAGGGTTATTCTATGTCGTTGATCTCGACAAGCGAACCTGCTGTTGCAGCCACGGTGTATAACCCTGATGTAGTCACACAGGCACCTGTAGCAGCTACCTGATACATGTTGCATGGAATCCATGCACTCGTAAAAATAGTAGTGTATGGATTCCATGCATGTCGCATGGAATCCATGCACTAGTAAAAATGGTAGTGTAAGGATTCCATATGTGTCGCATGGAATCCATGCACTAGTGAAAATAGTAGTGTATGGATTCCATACGTGCCGCATGGAATCCATGCACTAGGAAAAATAATAGTGTATGGATTCCATACATCTTGCATGGAATCCATGCACTGAAAAATAGTAGTGTATGGATTCCATGCATGTTGCATGGAATCCATGCACTATAAAAATAGTAGTGTATGGATTCCATTCCATGCCATGTTGCATGGAATCCATGCACTAGTAAAAATAGTAGTGTATGGATTCCATACATGTCGCATGGAATCCATGCACTTGTCACCTGATGTTACCCCTTGATGGTAACATTACATGCAATTGATAGGATTATCTCTGCTATGTAAAGATAGCATTAAGAGCAATAGGATAGATAGAGCGAGATACCTGTAAAGTACTCGTAAATTTACTAATGAGTTCACTGAGGGTAAGACTTGCTGCGTGGGTTCAAACCCCAGTAGTAATAGATAATTTATATAGGTACGTGAAGATGCCTTTGGATCCCGGAAATCATGACTGACTCCCTGCCGAAGTCATCAACGTCACTACCAATCATATGCATATGCCTCCCGCTCATTGATCCCACCTCCCTGCTCTCTCCCCGCCTCCCACCTCCCTGCCCATTAACCAGATTTTTATTTTATTTACTTTAAAAATTAGATACACTGTAAGATATATATAGTAATGTCTATCGAGTTAATGAATAGTCCACATAACCCAACTACAAGCCATGAGATACATGGTTATACAAAAAAAAAAACTTCAACTGACATGATTATAAAGCTCCGCAACATGATAATATATGTTATATATGTAATCTCGACGCAGGAACTCAATTTATAAACATTTGTTGTTGCTGAAATGAACGTTTGACGATGTCCGGAAATGCGGTCCGTTGGCACTAAGCCGGCGCTTAGCTCATGCTCATCGTTCGAAGTGATGAGTTCAAGCGGTCAGATGAGGCTGGATATCTCTCGGAACCATCGGGAATCAATATGCGCAGTGTACCCCACCTTCTGCGCATTTTGGAATATTAGTTCAACCATTCACGCCATTGCTATTCTACGATATGTCATCTAGACACTGAGCTCATTGTATGAACAATGGGCTTGAGGGAGGAGGTGAAATAGGTGACATCCCAAACCTAGGTAGCATACTATATACATGTATTACTATCTTATGTGGTAAAATAACATCAAAAGAATGTAAGTCAAGGTTGTATATTATGTTGAGGTAGGTTTGTTAACGGATGCAGTATCCGAACTGCAATGAAACTTGATACAATGCCTTTAAGTTTTCCGGTAAGCCCAATTTCATAGTATATGAGTCTATTGCATTGCTAGATCACAATATCAGAGTTTTACATTACAAAACCTTCTGGTTCCTCCTCGAGTCCGCTGTTTCTCAAGTTTTGAGAGGAACCGGTCCACAAAACGATGATTTTCACATTCATTCACCGTTAAATATATGCGGTAACACCCGGTGTACCTATGGGGAACAGTATAAGTGCATTTCCGATGGTTCCGAGAGATATCCAGCCTCAACTGACCTCTCGAACTCATCATTTCGAACAATGAGCATGAGCTAAGCGCTGGCTTAGTGCCAACGGAGCGCATTTCCGGACATCGTCAAACATTCATTTCAGCAACAACGAGTGTTTATAAATTGATTTCCTGTGTCGAGATTACATATATAACATATATTATCATGTTGCGGAGCTTTATAATCATGTCAGTCGAAGTTTTTTTTTTTGTATAACCGTGTATCTCATGGCTTGTAGTTGGGTTATGTGGGCTATTCATTAACTCGATAGACATTACTATATATATATCTTCCAGTGTATCTAATTTTTAAAGTAAACAAAATAAAAATCTGGTTAATGGGCGGGAGGCGGGAGGCGGGGAGAGAAGGATCAATGAGCGGGAGGCATATGCATATGATTGGTAGTGACATTGATTGACTTCGGCAGGGAGTCGGTCATGATTTCCGGGATCCAAAGGTGTCTTCACGTACCTATATAAATTATCTATCACTACTGGGGTTCGAACCCATGCACCAAGTCTTACCCTCAGTGAACTCATGAGTAAATTTACTAGTACTTACAGGTCGCTATATCTATCCTATTAATCTTAACGCTATCTTGACATAGCAGAGATAATCCTATCAATTGTATGTAATGTTACCATCAAGGGGTAATATCAGGTGACAAGTGCATGGATTCCATGCAACATGCATGGAATCCTTATACTACTATTTTTACGAGTGCATGGATTCCATGCGACATGCATGGAATCCATACACCACTATTTTTACTAGTACATGGATTCCATGCAACATGCATGGAATCCATACACCACTATTTTTACAAGTGCATGGATTCCATGCAACATGCATGGAATCCATACACCACTATTTTTACTAGTACATGGATTCCATGCAACATGCATGGAATCCATACACTACTATTTTTACTAGTGCATGGATTCCATGCAACATGCATGGAATCCATACACCACTATTTTTACGAGTGCATGGAATCCATGCAACATGCATGGAATCCATACACTACTATTTTTACTAGTGCATGGATTCCATGCAACACGTATGGAATCCATACACTACTATTTTTACTAGTGCATGGATTCCATGCAACACGTATGGAATCCATACACTACTATTTTTACTAGTGATCCATGCAACACGTATGGAATCATACACTACATCATGATCAGCGATGATGAGTTAGATTTGTGCTGGGTATGAAAACCAACCAAACAACAATCACCCCAATCAGATATAATCCAAAAGGTTTAATTTAATGCGAGGAAGGAGGTTGTCAAAGGTTCCCTCGACTACTAATTGATTCGAAGAGAAAAGCACTTGACAGTTGACACAGATAGTGCGCAATGAACAAGGTTTTATATTTGGAGGGAGGTTTTGAAAAGCCAACTAACGTACGACGACGCGCTGAACTAATCGAGGGGAAAGCAAACACCAAAGCACGGGTCAAGTACGCCGACTCAACAAACGACTTTGCGTATCCGCGGTGAAACACCAAAGCACGGTCAAACGCCGGTCAAGTACGCCGACTCAACAAACGACTTTGCGTATCTCGGGAGCCTTTACGTCGCCGCGCAATGATACTCCAACTCTCAGGGATTCCCGCGAGTTACCTAACAAGCTTATACAACCGCCGCGCAAGTCACTCGAGTAGGCGTTTTTAACACACTCAGCGAAGAGCGGGCAAGGGGTAGAATCTGTTGGTAAAGCTAGGTAACACTCCGAGAAGCTTCCTCCCTAAAACTAGACCAAGCCGACAGTTGGGTCCAAGACCTTCCTAATCAACAACGGGCTCGTCGAGGTGTGCATGTTAGGCTCCACCTGCGGTCCTAAGACTGATGTGACCTCTCTTCGAGATGAAAACCAGGAATGCTCGACTTAATAGCCGGGAAGTAGAATGAACAGCCTCAGTATTATCGAGGTTACAAGAAGGCCACCTGTTTCAAAGGTTGTAGAGGACGATGCAGACACGTCTGAGCGTGTACAAATCACTACAGGTCCTAAGATAGAACTGCATTTCAGGTATCAAGTCTAACTTGTCATTCCGAGATAGAATAGCTACCCTTTATATACTGAGCGAGATATATGAAAATAGGAAAATGAGAGAAACTGAGCGAGATAGGATGAAACAGAGTAAGTAAAATAGAAAAGATAAATAATGTCCATATATGCGTATATACTATGGTTTTGCCTCGACGTTTTCCTGCCTTTGTTCGTTTGTCTTCCTCGATTGGGTTGACTTTTGGGATTTTGGTCCGAATCGACTCGAGTCATTTGCCTTTTTACAAGGCTCGCCAGTTCCTTTAGCAGAACAGCCCTCGGAAGTATTTCTATGTTTTTCCTTGCCAATGGGAGACTGGTTATTATCTCTAGTTCCACATGGTCTTGAGTCTAGATGCCTGGTAGCATATGGATCTCGGTAAAACACTGAGGCTCGGATAGAAATACTCCTTGGTCCTTCCATGCTCTAGAAGTAGCTACAGCAAGTGGGTCATGTGGCCGCGTTGGACTGCCGCGGCTATATGCCTGGGCGCTTTCCAGCGAGCGTCAACTTTGAGGACACCCGTTAGGGTACTTCCCCATCTCGGTCCACCTTGCTTTGTTTAATAAACTTGAGTGTCGTTTAGACTCCTCGGTGAGCTGATTGCGGAAGTGATGCCTCGTTAAGACTTCGATCCCTTGGGTATATCCTTCGATGACCTAGCCTAGTATAACTGGTATGTGGGCTCGTTTATCTGCCTCGGTCAGCAACTTGTTATCCAACAAGCTTGCCTCGCTACACCATACCGCGCATAGGACTTTGATCGAGGCGCATTCACAAAGTTAAGTATGGTACCATTGCGCGTACCGTTACTCTGCAACCTCTTGGGTAGAATAGGTCCTCGGTAGATTTTAACTATCAGCTCGGGCTCACTATAGTTCTCTTATTGACCGTGTTTTGTTACTAACAGAACCTAGGATTATTGGTTCTGCGCAGTTCTAGCCTTAGCCGAAAAATCGGCGTATCAGCGACATGCATGGAATCCATACACTACTATTTTTACTGGTGCATGGATTCCATGCAACACGTATGGAATCCATACGCTACTATTTTTACTAGTGCATGGATTCCATGCAACATGCATGGAATCCATACACTACTAAATTTCCCAGTGCATGGAATCCATACACTACTATATTTACTAGTGCATGGAATCCATATCCAAAGGGTGCCAGAGGTCCTAGCTGTATGGATTCCAGGCAGGGCGTATGGATTCCAGGCAGGGCCCCTGGATTTCCTGTGGATTTTGATCATATTAGTTACTGGATTGTTACACTTTGGACTATCTAACTAGTTACTTTTCCTGGTAGACTGGAATGGTGTCGCTCCTGATATACTTCACCAACTTTATCAGGGAGTGCTAAAACACCTCATTGGCTGGATGCAGATGGTAATGGGTGAAGAGGAACTGGAGCACAGAATTCATTCTCTTCCACCAGCATGTGGGGTGCAGCATTTTAAGAACGGGATATCTGCATTGGCTCAAGTCACTGGAATGGAACGGAAACATATCACTAGAATACTACTTTCCTGTTTGGTTGGGAAGGTGGAATTGAAAGGGATCATAGCTTGTTGGACTCTGCTCAATTTCATCCACCTAGCTCAGTATCCTTCCCATGATGAAGAAACACTGGGGTACCTGAAATCAGAGCTAGACACCTGGCACAAATATAGGTTGTTTTTCCTTCAGGATGGTGTTTGAGAGAATTTCAATATCCTCAAATTCCATTCGCTACTACATTACATCAATGCAATTTGTTGACTAGGCACTACTGACAACTATAACACAGAGTTGTTTGAGCATTTACATATTAACTTTGCCAAAGAAGGCTGGAGAGCCAGCAACAAGCACAATCATTTCCCGCAAATGGTCAAATGGCTCTCCAGACAGGAAAAGGTTGCATCCTATGACTTCTATAGATCCTGGCTGGAAGAATTTCAGAGCCCTGAAGTGGGAGATGAAGAAGAGGCAGAAAATGAATTGAAGGAAGGAGGGGGGGATGAAACTTTTGAGGTTGTGGGGAAAAAGGGTAGTCAAAGTAGCGGCAGTGACAATGCCTCCCAAGCCATAAAGGGATGAATGATGTTGTCAAAACATCCTGCAGAGCCAAAAAAAAGTTTAGTGCAAATCTTTATCTCACATGCAGCTCCAGGCTTCCTAGCTCATTTGAAGCTTTTCCTCAATTCTCTTCTTCCTCCCACTCAGCAAGTTTCCAAGCACCAAGCACTTCAGGGCACCCTTCCATTCACCAATTTGGATGTCTGGCACCAATATAAAGTTTTTGCCGATCAATCTATTCAATGATGATTCAGATGGAATACGGGAGATTGTCAAGGCTGTTCCCATCTGCCCAAAGTCACACAATCCACAGTTTGACACCATGATTGTTTTGGACACAGATGAAGCAGAGTCAATGGCTGTCCAAGGTAGGATATATTCAATTATTCCATGGATTTATCCTGATGTCTAGAGGCCAGGTTGTAGGGTTGCTAGGCTTAGGATTATTTTCTGCTTGCCTAAAACGGTCAATCGGGATGGTTTTCCTGAACCCACACCCACTGAATGGCCAACCCAACCATTGGCATATGTGACTTGGTTCACTTGTTTCAGGCCTTCACCAGATGATGACACAGGCATGTACCGTATTGAACTGGCAAAGTATTCCAAGGCCCAGGCACAGGGCATGATCATTCACTTCACAGATATTCAACAGAGCTGCATGTTCACACCCAGTAAAACCAGCTGGGATCCAGCTTGGACCAGGGACAATATCCTTGACAAATGCAAATCATTTTCGGTTAACAATATATTGACATGGAGTCAAAATTCTGACTTGAGTCATTAAATTCAAGTCACAAAACTTGAGTCATAGCAAAATGGAATGATTATAAATGTAAGCTCAGTTTCATATGTTTTGCATGCTTTTCCTTCATGATTAATGGACAGAAGTGACTGTGCCAGGGGTCTTCTTCTTGGCCTGGCAAGAAGCCATTGCTTGATGTACAGGTTCTGCCATGAAGCCTAATCATCAGTTGAAGGAGAAGCCTGGAAAAATCTTGAGGCCAAATATGTTTGTTAAAAATGGAGGGGCAAAACCCTCCACTCATTTGAAAGCCTGGGCTGGCAAAGCAAGTAATAATGGTATGTCTTGGTTTTTGTTTCTTGAACCCTACTCAATTTTTTCAAGCCAGCAACACAGAAACTAACAGTGCTTGGAAGTCCACCCAACTGTCTGACTATAGGTCCACGCTGAACACATCTGCTCCAGCAGCCCAATCTCAGGCCCGAGCTGAGAAACTCTGTATGTGTATCCTCTCTTACAAATTTCTTCCTATTTCGCTCCTGTATTCTTATACTTTCACATCCTAGCAGGCAGCAACATTAGCAATACATCCTTCATTGCTTTTACTTTCAGTCCTGCCTCCTTACCAGACTCAGATGAGTTGGACCCAGAAGTTCAACTAAATTCTACCAAGAACCAATTTCTCAAAGATGTTTTGCCTGAAAGGGAAGGTGAATTGTACTTACTGTTTTATCAATGATCCATCCCTAATCCATGTCTAGACCTCCCTGAGGAACCTAACTTGGATGGCAATGAAGTAGAAGACAGTGAGCAGGACACTGATGGAGAGGAGGAAGATAATGCATGTATACTCTTCTGTTTTTGATAATCTTACTTATTCATTTCCCATTCATTTCCTATTCTTCTAGCTCATAGTCCAGGACGTCACTAATGCTTCAGGCTCGAAACCCAAGGTCAATAAGGAAGGAAACTCTCACAAAGTTTTACTTTCCGAATTTGAGAACCGTAAGCTAGCTCTGTTTGCAAAGTGCTGTGCACAAGTGGCAACATGCTTGGTCACTATGTGTCCCAAAGATCCACTGTATAGCTGGCCCACTTTCACTGAGGAGTTTGAAAGATTGGTGAAGGAGGGAAGATGCCTTGATTTTGTGGAATTGTTGGAACAAATCAATGGTGACCCCAAGGGTAGAGATAAGTTGGTCCGCTTTGTTAGTGACACTTGCATCCCATGATTCTGGCTTTATTCTGACCTAACATTTTCTTATTAGATGAATTATGGGTGCTCCGCTGTACGGTATGACCCCCAGTGAAAACCCACACTGATTTGGTCCGAGAAAATACGGGTCAATCCGAAAGTGTCCAAAAATAAAATGGATGAATTGGAGCGAGCTGCCGTTAGTTGTTTGTTCATGAGTGAATCGATGATTCACTCTGTCATATTTCTACAACAATGTTGTTCAACAACGTTCTCGTCTGTCTTAGTCTATCGATTGTGCAATATAATTGCCTTTAAAATCTCACTAGATCTCACTTGTGTGTACACGCAACGTGTTTTGCTAATCACTTCCTTTCTTCAATGCGGTTATCTCTTTGTCTTTTCCTCTCATTCAATGGACACTGCTAGTGGATCCCAACTGAGGTCACCTCCCCCACGAGGAGCTTCTTGAGGACATCCAGAACTGCCAGCAAAACCACAGCAGACTCCACAGCTCCCATCACCCATGTCGGATAATTGCCAGCCATCTCCGTTTGACATGGGAGATGGACCAAATGAAATCCCTCGTTCCAGTCCTCCTCCTCAGGAACCGCCTCCACATCCACCACCACAGGAAGACGACAAAGACGACAAAGACAACGATGAAGACGATGAAGATGACAAAGATGGTGATGATGAAGAAGATGCTGTTGCTCGGCTCACGGCAGCTTTGCTGGACCAGATGCAGATGGAGGACGAGACTGTAGGAGATGGCGGAGGCATACGGGGTGGTGATGGGGAAAGGAGAGATGACAATGACCTACCTTACTCAAGCATAGAGCATGTCTGTATCACTGAGCAATTCATCGAGCTCATTTGCAATGCTACTTTGGACAATGGTGGTCTTGATAAACATACCAAATGGCGCCTCCGAAATCCTATCGAAGAAGTAGTGGAAATAACTGATCCTCATATCAGATTATCCATTGACATCTACCTCTCTGTCACCAATGCTTCCGAAGCTACATACAACAAAGTTCGCAATGCGGTACTACGATGTTACCCCGATTCCAACATTCTATTGTATCATTCTGTTAAACGGCACATTGCAGACCTCACTGGAATCGTATCCGTCTCACATGACATGTGTATCAACTCATGTCATGTGCTCACTGGTCCATTTGAGGACCTTGAAACATGTCACTTTTGCACCGAACCACGCTATGATCAGACTGTGCTTACATGAACTGGAGAGAAGGTCCCCAGACAGCAGTTTAGCACTATACTTCTTGGTCCCCAGCTCGCAGCTATCCGACATTCGGTTGAGGGTGCTAAAGCTCGATTGTACCATGACAAGAAGCTGAAGGGGATTAATGAGCTGCTTGAAAACACTCCAGCGGAAGATCTGGATGCTGCGTTCACCTACGATGACATTTGGTGTGGCAGTGACTTACTTGACCTCTGTGAAACTATCAACATGATGGAAGATGATGTTGCTGTCTCGTCATCTCTTGATGGCGCCCAGCTGTAGCAAAACAAGAAGTCAGACTGCTGGATTGGCATATGGCTAAACCAGGATTTTGCACCAAGCAGTCAATTCAAAAAGAAGAAAATTCTTCCTAACATCACCATTCCTGGTCCCAATAAACCAAAACATACCGACTCTTTCCTCTTTCCTGGACTACATCATGTTTCTGCTCTACAAAACGAGAATAATGGGAGAGGAGTCCGAGTTTGGGATGCTGCCAAGAATGAAGTTGTCTATCAACGAGTTGTTTTTCTTCTTGGTCTTGCAGATGCAGTCAGCTTACCTGAGCTCGATGGCCGTGTTGGTCATCATGGAGCACAAGGCTGTCAGTTGGGTTGTAAGATGAAAGGACATCACAAACCCAGGGCCCCCCACTACTATGCTGCTCATGCTCGCCCTCTGAATGCATCCACTATCAACAATCTGCATCCAGATACAGATTGTCAAAATCTCAGACCCCAACCTCCGAAAGAGTATGAGGAAGCCCTAGCAAAGCTCAAAGCAGCTAAGGATAACGAGGCATATGAGACTATTCAGAAGGAAACTGGGCTATTGAAGCCTAGTATCCTCAGTGGACTCCATCCCAACCTTACACTTCTGATTCCAAAGTGTTTTGGTCTTGATCTCATGCACCTGCTGTGTTTAAACTTGGAGGACCTTCTTCTATGTCTATGGAGAGAAACAATGAAGTGCAAGAGTACAGATGACATGGCTGCTTGGCCTTGGGTGAAGCTTGTCGGGGAGACATGGATAGAGCATGGAAAGAATATTGAGAATACTACCCAATATTTTCCAAGTGACTTCCATCATCCACCTTGTAACCCTGCTGAGAAACTTTCAAGTGGATACAAGGCCACTGAATACTACCTCTATGTCTTTGGTTTAGGCCCTGGCCACTTTTGAACTATTCTTCCAAAACCATATTGGCGAAATTTCTGCAAACTCACCAAGGGTGTACGTATCCTTCTGCAATGGAGCATATCTTCCAGATGCTTGAAGGAGGCCCAGACCCACCTAGTGCAGTTTGTTGAAGAATTCAAACATGTTTACTATCAGTGACGGGAAGACCGCTTACATTTCTGCCGTCCCTGTATCCATACTGTTGGTGCACATGCTGCATCTGAAGTTGCCCATCTTGGACCCGGTGTATATAGTACCCAGTATGCTATGGAGCGCACAATTGGTGATTTGAGCCAGGAGATCAAGCAACCTTCCAATCCCTATGGAAACCTTGCTGAAAGAAATCTTCGATGTGCACGAACTAATGCACTCAAGATTATCTGTCCCAATGTTGATCCAGACCAAGGATATACTCTGCCCAGAAACTCTGTCCTCATGGGTGAGGGACTTGTTCTTCTTAGGCCTCGAGAGCGTAGTAGAGGTCTTGCAACCAATAATGAAGAAACGCTCCTCCTTCAGCAGCAGTAGCTTCAAGATAGCCAAGTCCGTTGTTGGGGCCGTCTTCGACTTCCAAATGGACAGATTGCTCGTTCCCGTTATGTCAAGATTGACACCTTCAAAAAGCACAAACCAAGAAATACACGCAATGTGAAGGTATGAGTTTTTGTGTTTTTTTTTGGATGATTTCATTCATATAGCCGTTTCATGCAGATTGAGCTCAATGGGGCAACTGAATATGGTGAAGTTTGGTACTACTTCACTGTAGGAGCAGGCGAAGGGTCCAAAGGTCTTGCCATGGTGTCTCTTTACCAAAACCTGACCCAACGTTATATGAAGAATCATACCAGACATTGTGGGCTTGCGAGTACAGTGGATCACAAAATCTGTGTATTGTCCCCATTGAAAAGATTGCTTCCGTTGTATCAATGCAACCGCTTCCATCTCTACCTGACGAGCCACAAGGGCGGTGGTTTGTAGTGGAGAAACTGGGCCTTGATAATGCTATAATAACTGGACACAAAGAAAACATGCATGTATTATAGTCTGTATTCATTTATATTTATTCTATCAATATTTTATATTCTTAAATACAGAAAACTCCACTGCAAAGATTTTCATTGCATTAGACTCTTTCCATGTACTATAACAGCAGCCATATCGTGTGTGACTGTGTCGCGTCGCCACGCATCGCATACAGTTAGATGCACGTGATACCGTTTCTGTCTGCACTCTTTCTTCTCTCACCACCACCATGCCCAATTGGTCACAGAGTCCGCCAGCTCAATCTGATCTGGATGAAGAATCTTTTCCTCCAAGTCCAGAAATCTCTTGTTTATCAACTCCTCAAATTCCATTTCCGTCTCAACATCACATTTTTTCACAGTATGAAACGCCTACTAGAACTGTAAGCTCTGTTCTATCAAGTTTTGTGATCCCAATACTAAATTATCATTTACAGCTGCTGCAGCATAACTTGAATATACATGAGATGAATAATTTTGTACATTGTTTCCCTGTTCTTCCTACAACTGTCAAAGAACTCATACTTTCTATTAGAACCGTTTCCCACAACCTCAGATTCCAACAATGCAACAAAAGTTTGAAATTCTCCACAACGCAACCGAGTCTGATTTGCAACGGGCTGGTAACGCAGCATACAATTTGCTGTATTCAAAGTGTCTTGAATTGACTGCAGAGCTGAATGCAAATCGGTGAGGGTTCGATTCTTTGTTTAATCTCTTTGAGCTCAACAATTTCCTTCAGAAAATTGAACAAAACTCTAGGAAAACTTGTCGCTCAGCCGCCTGTTGCTTTAGCTGCCCCAGCTCCTGGTCCTTCACATCTGTTTCTCATATCCAATCTGTGATACAGCGGCTACCTAAATTTGAGCTCTGGGACCTTCTTGATCATGAAACTGACTACACCAACATTTGCTTTAATACCTTAACCTCATGGACCGATTACAAGAAGAATAAAGCAAACTCATCTCAAAAAGCCCCCCACAATCTGGGCTTCCTCCAATCCAAAAACAGTACATATATTGTTTCTGCACCAAACTCGAAGGATCAGATGTCTGCAATCTGGCAGACTAGCAAATCTATCTGGAGTGACCTTTATATCGCTGATGTTGATCCGGAATCTTGGGGTGTTGTCAACACCGAAATCGGTGACTATTTCTATGCCCGTCTGGCTAGTATCCATCCGGAGTTTTGCTACTGTAACAACGGTAAATGGAAAGCAAAGGTGTATGCGACAGTGAAGTACCCTGATTTCACGACAAATGTTCGAGATAAGGGCAAGTTACAGAGGGATCCCACTATCAAAGGTGTGTACTTGACTCCTGAAACGACACATAATCTGATGTTCTTGTTTTTGATATAGTTCTTCGCAGCAAGAGGCCCTCCCCAAACAATGTTGAACCTCCCTTAAAAAAGAAGCGCAAGAAAAATCTGAAGATCAACACTACTACTACTTCTCCCATCTCTCTGACCATGCCTATTGCTTCAGGCTCCGGCACTACACCATCACCTGATATTGCCTCGAATTCAACTACCTCTGCACAATCTGCTGGTGTCTCACTTTCTCCAGAACAGCTCGCAGGCCTTATACCGTTTGACAACAATGAATTTGTTGACCCCAGCTCTACACGTTTGTCACCATCACCAGTATCATCATCAGCAATCATACCTGTTGTTCCTCCTGGTGCCATATCATCGACATCATCAGCTTCTGAACCCGTTTGGGAATCATCTGGCATTATACCTGTGCAAGGTCCAGCACCATCCACAACTGCAATTCCAACCACTACTATTGTCAATGCAGCTGGCGATGGCTCTATAGCTACTGCCATGGGTGCAGTTCCAACCACTACTATCAGTGACGTGGCTGGTGACGGCTCTACAGATACCGCCACTACTGTAGCTGCAAGCACTACTATCAACGACGCGGCTGGTGATGGCTCTACAGATACCAGCGGTGTTGCTCCTTTGGCTCTGGGAAGCAATACTACTGGTGTAACACATCCTGCTTCGAAGAAAAAACACTGAGTAATATTCTATTTGCTTTCATTCATACCATTACTGATTGTTACTCATTTTCTACAGGTAGATCCTTTGTGAGTGCTTTTCGTACAATTTCAATTAGCTGTGCTCATCATTCGATTCTTTTGCCTCTAGCACATCTCATTCAGTTCCTCAAACGGTTCCACCTCCTTCAGTGCCGTTTACCAGTACCGTGAAAGCGAAGCCTGTTCCGAAGAAGCAGCAACCGATGGTATTAGAAGCCAACTGTGCAATTACAGGACGGTACGTCTGCATTACCATACTTGTTTCTTCAGTATGCTGACTAGTCCCAGAAACTTATTTGCTGCTGAGTATCTCAAAACTCACGAAGTCACCACTGCCAAATTCACTGCAGTATGGAAGGATGTTCCAAAGACAACAAAAGACATACGTTTACGCAGTTCTTTGGTTTTGCACTTACTCTGAATTTCATGCAGATATATGAGACACAAGCAAGAAAATTGAAGAAGGTTCGTAATGTTATCTCGTCGCAATTCTTTCGTGAGCTAACAAGTTACTGTTCAATACAGAATGCGAACAAGACGACTGAGAATCCTGCGAATGGTACCGGTAGCCGTGACAACAGTGTTCCTGGCGGTGCAGGGGCTATGGGAGACAGCAGAGAGCGGTGAATGGGGCAGAAGGAGGGGCAGGGAAGGGTGGCAGGAGGCGGTTATTAGGCCATATCAGACCATACCAGATTCATTCACTTATTTCCAGATGTTCTCGGATACGTATGTACACCATATTAACACATTCAGTATCTACTCAGATAAGTTCGAACCACTTCAGAAATTGGAGCAGGATCTGAGTAAATTTGGCATGGGTTCCGAAACTTGTTCAGAACTCAGTTTTATTCAGATGATCTCGGACTATTTTGCTGTAGGTCTTCACTGGGTATGACCTTGGAAAGGAAACACGCATCAGAACTGGACAATTCTATGATATCCCTGGAATGCGCTCTTCAACTGAAATGGTTAGTCCACCTTCATGTTGAGCTACTTATGATTCATGCCTCTTTCTTTAGATATCAGTTGTTACATGGCTGCTCAAAGATTGTAGATACCACCATTCTCAAGTAGATTTGGAGGTATGTTAGAAACTTTTTTCTAATTTTCTACTGATACATGTCTGTTTCTCTCAGATGCGGACCACAGACAATTTCCCCTTTCAAACACCATTGCTGGCCTACATCCTCTGTGGCTATTTTATTGAAGGAAGACCCAAGCGAGACTTGCTCTTAATTGCAAGACTGCACCATGAGCAGCATATTCCAGTTGCCCTTGTCGTCATGGCTATGGTTCTGGTACAGTTTGTTTCAACAGTACTATATTTTTGCAACTTACCTGTTTTTAGATTGACATGCTTTGCAAGAGTTTGCATCAGGGTATCAGATGATCAATGCACTCACAACAACCAACCTTGTCAGCCAGTGAGTTCTCAAAATTTGACTTTTTCATTTCCTTATTCTCATGTTGTGATCAGTTATTGATCTGTCACAGAAACTATGAGCAATCTTCAGCAGCAGGCAGCTCCCTATGTTGAACACCTGCAGACTGACTTGTATGAAGCCATGATGTAGGTTTTATTTGTGGATTTGCTCTTTGATATCATCACATTCATCGCCTCATTTCCAGGTCTGCTGGCCCCCAAATTATACCATCACAGACATACGACTATGCTGCATTGAATCAATTTGCCTCAAAGCCTGAAGAGTCTGATCAACCAGTTGGAGATGAGAATGGTTGGGGGAGCACTACTGAGAGTCACATTGATGTTGATGAAGGCCATGGTGATGATCATGGTAGGGTCAGTGATGGAGAAGCTACTGACATTGAACCAGACTCTCAGGAGGGCCCCAAGCATGACCACAGTAAGTTGGACAAGGAAAATGGCCTGGCTGAAGATGCTGAAACTGCTGACAAGAGTGCTCCTTAATGCCATATTGATGTTATGTGTACATATTGACTATATCTGATGTCCAATTTGATACTGCTGCCTTTTTATCTGATCAATCCTTGAGGCCTACTGAGATTGCTCTAAAAGATAATTCAACATGCACCAAGGATCCTTTAGGCATCCCTTGGGTCACCCAAGGGATCATAAATATGTTCTCAGGTGTCTCTCAGACAGCCACAGGTCTTGCTCAGGCATTCACAAGTGTCTCTCAGACACCCACAGGTGTCTCTCAGACATTCACAGGTCTCACTCAGGCATTCACAAGTGTCCCTCAAAGTCTCTCAAGTGCCTCTCAGGCATCCACGGGTGTCTCTCAGATGTCCACAGGTGTCTCTCAGGCATCTGCAGGCATCTCTCAGACATTCACAGGTCTCACTCAAGCATTCACAAGTGTCCCTCGAAGTCTCTCAAGTGCCCCTCAAAGTCTCTTGGGTGTCCCTCAAAGTCTCTCGGGTGCTTTCAAAATGGGTTGAGGGCAGCAATGTCACTCTCAGATTGATTTTTTCCATAACTTTAGTAAACTGAGAGCATGCAAGGGACTTGTGAAACTCTTTTGTACAAACTGGGTTAGCCTAGGATTTGGGGGGTTTCTTTAGGCACTCTGGGAGAGCCTGTGGTACCCAGGCATCCTAGGTGTCCCAGTCACCCTGTGGATACCTCAGTCCAAACTGTATGTTCCTGGGCATTAGGGAATTTTTCCAGATGGACTATGTAAGTTCTTGCACAACCTGCAGTCATAAGAAGTCTCAGCGGCACCAACCATACGGACTGCTCAAACCACTTCCAGTTCCTCTTTGGCCATGGGATTCCATTTGCATGGATTTCATTGAAGAATTACCAAAGTCTAATGGTTATAATTTGATACTGGTCATTGTGGACCAATCCTCGAAACAAAGTATCTTCATCCCTTGTCATACATCAATCACCTCCAAGCAGCTTGCTGTTCTTTTCATCTTACATGTCTTCTCTAAACACAGAGTCCCGAGCCATGTAAACTCAGACCCAGGTTCCAAATTTGTCTCGGCCTTTTTCTACGCTCTCAGTCAAGCCCTCTCTATGGAGTACATTTCACTTCCGGTTATCACCCCGAAGGCAACGGTCAAACCAAACAAGTCAATCAGATGCTAGAGCAATACATTTGGATTTATACTTCCTACCAACAGGACAACTGGGACAAGATCCTCCCACTTGCCAAATTTGCCTACAATAATGCGCCAAATGCCTCCACCAGTATTTCACCATTTTTCACCAACAAGGGTTATCATCCAAACATCACCGTTCAACCTGAAATCAACATCCAATCAGACCAAGCCTGTGACTTTGCCATAAATCTCGACGAACTCCATTCCTACCTCCGTGAGGAAATTAAAAATGCCCAGGATCATTACAAAGAACAAGCCAACAAGTCTTGTATTCCACACCCCAAGTTTCTGATTGGTTCCAATGTCTTCATTTTAGCAAAGCACATCAAATCAACCTGGCCAACAAAGAAGTTTTCCAAAAAATATCTCAGACCATTCAAGGTCATTGGCCGACCCAGCTCCCTATTTTATAAGCTCCAGCTCCCTCAGTATCTCTCCCAAATCCATCCAGTTTTCCACGTCTCGCAACTTAAACCAAGTATTCCCAACTCCATTCCCAACCAAGTTCAACCACCGCCACCACCGGTAGAGGTTGATGGTGAAACCAAATTTGAAGTCGCCAAGATTCTGGACTCAAAGTTCGACCAGTGGTACAAGCGTTGCCCGCTTCAGTATTACATCCAGTGGCAAGGCTACAAGGGAACTGACAGAGAATTTTCCTGGATAGCAGCTGACGAGCTGTCAGCCGATGAACTACTTCCGGCCTACCACACTCAGTATCCAAACAAACCCACTCCTGCTGATACTTAGTACACTTTTCAATCACTCCACTTTTTATTTTTATTTTCTAGACTGAGACTTCCAGCGGTCTTGGGAACAATTGCCATGATAGCAAATTGAGCAATTGTCTCTTAGCGCTTGGTCATCTCCAGTCACAATTTTTCAACTTAGAACTTTTCATTTTATTTTACTTATAAACTTTCTTATCCTTACTTGGCTGAGTTACATGGCCGTATTTAAACTCATGCTAACAAAATTTCATATTATATACAAGTTCAAAAAATTATATACATTGGCTGCCATTTTGGTTGACCAGACCCTTCATTCCTCTCCTTCGTCATTGTTGTCATCATCTTCCTCCTCATCCTCGGACTCCTCCCTTGCTTTACCCTTTCCCTTGGTCACCAAGAGGTGCACCAACTAGTCAAACTGGGCTTCAATCTGGTCCAACCTATTGAGGACAGTGTCCTCGAAGTGGGCTGATGAGCCAGTGACCAACCCCTTCTGGTCCAGTCCTCCGCATTTTCTTCTTCTGCGCCATTTTCATCCCGTCGGAGTGCAAGCACTTGACCTTTGACTTGTGGCAAGGCTGACACAAAGTCCCTGTGGATGACCACCAGGTACAAGGGAGTGCCCACCGCTTGCACTCTCCACACCTTGTCGGGAAGCTATCACCAACCTGAATCTCCTTTGGTGAAGCAGCCCTAGCTGCTAGATTTATGTATCAAATAAGGCACATTTGTCTTTTTGCAGGATACATCACAAAGGGTGATCTCCCTTCCCCTATAAAATACCCTCAGGTGCAGGTTGGGCCCACCACACCTGGGTGGGGTCCTGACTGTCCACCATACCACCCTCACTGTTACCTACCACCCTCATGCGCCGCCGAAACACTTCCCTGATTATGTCATCAATCTCATCAATCTCTGCTGCACACACACCGACCTGTGCACTCTTCCCTCAATGTCACGCACATCATTACCAACAGGGTTGACAGCATTTACTGATCAGCTCATCGCAATGCTGTGCATTGGTCATTGTCTGCAACAATGAGCACAATCATTTCCGAAAATGCTGCTAAAAAACCGAAAAAAATTGACATAAATCCGCAAAAAAGCACATTGTCTGACACGCTACATAACAAACGGTTCGTTATAGCCCTACACAAGATTGATCAAATTGAGCCCCTTCACCACAAACCTCCTGACCAGTCCACGTTTTCTGATTCCTGCTCTATCTCTTCATCACTCTCTTCATCCTTTTTGCCTCCTTCCCACAGCTTGCCATCCTCTGAACCTTCCCCATTATCATTCGAATCCCCATTGTCACCCACTTTGTCAACTTTGTCCCCGTTGGCAACCAATCATTAAGAAGAGCATCACCTGTAGGTGAGGACAATGTGATGTTGATATTGAGCATTAGGGTTGGCTAGATGGACAGGGCGAAGCAGTCATCACCAAGAGTCTGAAGGGCATCTCTGCAACACCAGAGCAAATTGTCATCATCAAAAGAGTCCCGAAGGCCATCTCTGCGACACCTAGACCCAGTGACGTCAATGACGATAGCATATGGAGGGAAACTCATCAAAGGGGACAGACTGCTTTCGTAAACTGTCTTTGCTTTGACTCACACAGAGAGCAGCGACAGTGAGTGCTTTTTTCCACCAGCCCCAACTCTGTCCTCCTGTGTATGCCAAATTCCTATCGGAGTCAAGGATTATTGTTCAGTGGTGCTCAATTTGGCCAATAGAAAAGTGGGTTGAGTAAAGATGGCTGAGTTGGGTGCATAGAGAAAATCACCTGGGGTTAACGACATGGATGAGGGTGAAAGAGGATTGGTGAACGTTGTTACGGGAGGAGATGCATGGGCGGGAGTAGTGGTAGTGGCAGAGTTGAGGCAAACCAAAACACCATTGAAACGGGCCTGCAACAGAGTTAATTAAGAGTTATATTTTGAAATGCTACTCATCTTTATCTCAACTGCAACATCTGAAAGCATTGGTGAGACCTTGAACACCAATACCAATGGGACAACTATGCATGTTGGAACAACGAGCTTTTGGGATGGGGTAGTAGTTGCAGTTGATGACTCAGTTGAGATTGAACGTGACAGTCTTGGCTACATTGTGGAGCTTTTGGAAGTCATATGTGGGCTTGCCAGAGGCGTCTTTGGTGATGTAGGTGGGGAGGGCAAGGGAAGCAAGATTGCAAACAGCAGTCTCATCGGGAGAAGAGTATTCAATGATCTCGGTGCAGAGGTTGGATGACTTGATGACACCAAGGTTCTTTTGGTTGGATTTCGCTCTCTGGAGCTCTCTGGAGACCACACAGGTTTTGCTGATGGTAAAGGGAAAATTGAAATGATAAGAAAGAGTCCAGTTGAATGGTTATGGAATTGTGGAAGGATGTTAGGGAAATAATTTCATTGAACAACCCTCAAGGCTCCAGATGTCACTGCAGTTCTCAGTTCTCTTGAAAAACGTCTTTGCAAAGTTTTACCTGTCTACATGGTCCCAAGTGGCATTATCAATTTGAAACAGTTACCTCTGAACCCTAGTGGTAAACTTGATCAAAAATTATTATCATCAGTGGCCTTTTTTGAGTCCTGTGATATTATGGCTTCAATGCCCAAGGACATTGGTCTAGCATGAGCATTTCTACTTTTTAAAAATTTACCTGTACTGATAATTTGATGCTGCAGCTCGGGAATGGAGCTGGAGGTGCTTGCAATCTTTTCAAGTGCACTCGGCCATCCACAAGAGTCTATCGGGATCCAGGACAGCTTGTTTGATCTCGGCGGACATTCTTTGACAGCTACACTGGTTGTCTCTGCTGTTTGTTGTGAATTGGGGGTCAAATTATTGATGACAAGTTTCTTCAGAAATCCCACCATGCAGTCTGTTGCTGCTATTATTGAAGCTCAAGGTCACGGTATAGCCCAGGACTCGGAAATCCCTTCCATCTCAGACAACATTCTTGCAAATTCTCACTGCTGTGCTTGTCCCACTGCCTTCATCTTTCCAGAGTCTACTGGCATTCCTTCCCTCTACTCAACTGCATTTGACTGCATCCCATACCGAGTGGTTGCCTTTGGAGATTTGCGTTGGGGCCAGCCGCTTCAGCCTGATGAGTTGGTCGAGTCCATTGCTAGCACTCTAGTTACTGAGATTTGCAAGATTCAGCCTACCAGCCTTTATTTCCTTGTTGAATGGAGTCTTGGTGGGTATCTAGCCCTTGAAGCAGCCATTCAGCTCAAAGCAATAGGAGCATCTACCAAGATGGTGGTTATGATAGACTCGAGTGTGTATGATCGGTCACTTACGGCTGCT
This sequence comes from Gymnopus androsaceus JB14, assembly GCA_009733575.1. NCBI lineage: Eukaryota > Fungi > Basidiomycota > Agaricomycetes > Agaricales > Omphalotaceae > Gymnopus > Gymnopus androsaceus. Next base: position 35,885 of record ML769875.1, read on the forward strand.
CAGTGGAGACCTGATTTAGATCACTTGTTGGGTATATTGGATGACAAGGAGCAATGGTTGGCGCAATTTATATGAGCGAATATGATGATATCCAAGTCTCAGATGAGGAACAAGGCTTATAGAGGTAGGGTGGAGCTGATCAAGGCTTTGCGGGCACATTCAGGAGATGTCACTGCACCTATTGACAATCCCACAAACAGTTGGGGAGGAATCCTTCCACAGATCAAGGTGCATGGATTCGATGCTTTGCACAGGACAATGTTCAGCTATGAAAATGGACCAAAGATGGGTGTCATGATTGCAGTCAGTAGAATAATATTCAAGTGTATTATAATTTTGTTGTAGATTTTAGCTTTATGAGTGAATGTTGTACTGCTCTTTTTCTCTGGCTGAAAAGAAGTTCAATGTGTTTGATTATACTGGTCTACTTGTGAGACATAGACCCCCGCCCTACAGTAACCCCATAAAAGCATCAGCTTCCACTCATCTTAGAATATAGAAAGAGAGCTCATACCTGGGCCAGCACTATCCACATCAAAATATTGACCCTGAACCCATGCCCATTCCGTCCTCGTAGCAGATCATACCCAAACCCATTTCCACTTGGATCATAGCCATTCCCAGTGCGGAACCAATAACCACAGTATCCCCATGAAACAAGCTTCTCCCTTGTAGATTTATCAATGTTTTCAACAATGGAGTAGTCTCTTGAGATGTGGTTTGAATTCTTCGCGGATGGTCAACAGAGTCTGGCAAACTGAGTCATGACAGTTCTATTTCTTTCGTTGCTTTTGTTGGCTGGATTTTTGTAGGCTTGCTTAAGACTTGCAGAGCTGTTTTGTTATCCTGGATACAAAGCTTGGGACTGCAATATTAGCCAAAGAATCTCTATCTGAGCCTTAGCGTTTTCCCAAGATCCATATGCTACCAAGCATCTAGACTCAAGACCACATGGAACTAGGAATAATAACTGGTCTCCCATTGGCAAGGAAAAACATAGAATACTTCCAAGGGCTGTTCTGCTAAAGGAACTGGCGAGCTTTGTAAAAAGGCAAATGACTTGAGTTGATTCAGACCAATAACCCAAAAGTTGACCCAATCGAGGAAGACAAATGAACAAGGCAGAGAAATGACAAGGCAAAACCATAGTACACACGCATATATGGACAATATTTTATCTTTTCCTATTTACTTATTCTGTTTCTGTTGGAATATCAAAGGTAAATATATTCTATTGAACTATACATGGAACGCTTTCTCGTAGTCTCCACTTGTTTGTATCACCATCCCATGCACTCCACTGTTATCGTCTCGCAGACTCCACTCAGTCTCTCGCCGTATCCACTTGCTCTCTCGCAGTACCCACTTTACCGTATGGACAGTAGCCACACATATTCACGCAGTAGCCACTTGCCCGATATATCATTTGTACTTAGGACTGTATATAAGCTTAGGTACCATACCCTGTAATAACACCGTTGTCCCCCATTGATCTGTGTGATCGTTACTACTAAGTCCTGTGTGGACTTACTGCTGCTACTTCCTATTTAGGAACATAACTCTAATAGGTTATGGGCCCTGGCCTTAACCATTGACGCATCATATTGCCGTAACGCTTGTTCATGCCACCCAGGCCAGACCCTCCACTACTACGAACTTGACAGGAGATAAAATCACAACAAGCACCACCACCAGTAACTCGACAACGTTCCATTGCATTGGAACAAGCCAGCTCATCGAGTAGCAAAGCTGTAACACCACAGCAGAAACCAGCACCATTACCTCCCACAGACAACACTGTTCCTTGTAAAGGACACCCACACATCTTTGATATCGACGAATTAGTCGACAGATACAAAAGCCGAACCACTGGAAGGTGGAGCCAGTGCGAAAAACAACATTGCCTAAATCGATACGACGTACTTTGGACAGGTAAATTAGCAGATTTTGCGAAACCCATCACAAAAGAGCAGGAGCAAATCATCAGAAGTCACCTACGACACATCGCCGACGACAACGAAGACGACAACGAAGAAGAGGATACTGAAGCACCTGTTGCTCAGACTATAGCATCATCCTCACAACAGCATACTCCCGCTCCAACACAATCACCTGCACCAAAACGCGAACCAACCCCACCTACTCCTCCACAATCATTTCCACAGGGCACTGCACCCCAATTCCATATTCAAATACGGAACCACCTTCTCCACACAGAACCCCATCGCCATCAGATCCCGGATCACCAGGCGCTTTCATTGCTGATTCCGACGACGACGATGAAATGTCTAAAGCACTAAAAGCTTTTGATAAGGTTACAACCTTAAAGTCAGACGGATCAAATTGGGACACGTGGAAAACTCGAGTGGAATTCGCAGCCAGATCTATCGGCTATCAGCGTTATTTGGAATGGAATCTGCAACCTGATCTTGCTCAAGGATCAAACGACGAGCATAGGGAAAAGGATAGTGATTTGCTTAATGCGATCATTGGCAGGTTATCGGATGGAATATTCCGAAGGTATAGGCACTACGACAACACGAAGCAGTTGTGGGAAAATTTACTCGCTGATTATGATTCTAAAAACGCTCTTACTGAATCATTTTTGCAAAGACGACTCCACACTATGTGATGCACGGACCCATCCAAGGTCAATAAACATTTGGACGATATGATCAGCATCCGCGACGACCTCACTACTAGGGGAATCGATATCAACGACGATATATTCATCAACACCATTATGTCCTCTGTCCCTGACACCTTCAAAGCTACGATAAACGCATTGGCTGTTTTCTCCGCTAAATCCGACAAGAAGCTCAGTCCTGCGGAACTCAT